>LPNX010841210.1:63223-75723 GCA_001517045.1 Pseudotsuga menziesii
ACATGTGTTTGAAAGACCGACACCCGCCAGCTGGTAGAACCCCATTGTTCCGTTGGTACACCTGCCCCATGCAATTGGAATAACATTGTGATTTGTGGACATTATAGTGGTAAATAACAAATGTTAGATGGCATTTCCATGCAACCAATGGTTATTCATTGCAGAGTTCGATGGTTGACCACTAGTTGACCAACACTCTGTGTGTGTGTTTTTTTAAATAATACAATTTGGGACACGAGCCGACTTCAAAGGATTTGATACAATAATCAAGCAATGTAAAATAATTCTCAGTGTTCAAAAAGATTGATACTCTATAAATAATTAAAAGAAATAGATGCAATTTCCTCAATCTTCTCCACATACTTAAAGTGATTCAAAACTGGAATCCTCTTTTAAGAGGATTCACATCTCATAATTTTAAATAGAACCCTCTTAAAAAGATTTAGTGTTTTCAATATTCTTATGAAGTTTCAAGTGTTATAACATGTATGTGTCTTCATTTTTAGTCACCTTACAAGATCCCATACAATAATCAAGGAATGTAAAATAATGCCTCATTGATATTCAAAGAAACTAATGCTCATAAATTAATTCAAAGAAATACTTTTTCTTTCTCCATCACCCATAATCTACTAAGGGTCATTGTATGATTTACTTGGAAATATTAGAAAATCTCACTTAGTTTATAACTTTGGATCTAAGACAAAGACCTTTAACACTTAGAAATGATGCAGTGCCATACCATCATACCATTGCATTAAGGTCTCTCTCATCCCTACAAAATCATCCTCATTACACTACAATACTAAAAAGATTCCAAGTTATATAGATTGAGAGTGAGATTACATTAGTGTGTGCTAAAAACATTCCAAGTTATATATAGAATGAGAGTGAGAAGGAAACCATATATATAGTAAATGTTGATAAATAGGTGGTTGTGTTCCATAGACTTTTGCGACAAAAAGTAAACAATATATCGTGTCTTACAAATACATATATAGATGCCCTTTCTCCACATGTCCACATCCATGGGTCATCTTTACTAATTTTGATAATAATAATAATAAAATATTTTGAAAAACTCCCTTTTGATATACATCTCTAGTGTACATTTCATCCTGAAATGTACACTATGTTTTCATTATTTGTTACACCAACCTAAATCTATTTTAATATTAATAAGAATTTATCATGTGTTTAGAAAGATCAAAAATATCCATTTAACTCCACGTTTATCATACTTAATAGAAATCAAATTTCTTAAGATTAACATTTTTAGATTATAAAGATTTAAAAAAAGGTTGAAAGTGTTTAGATATTTGACCCTCTTGGCTCACAATAGATCTTCAATTAAAAATAGACCTTCAATGGTATACAACCAGCATAGATTCAAATCCTAGGCTCTGTCAAGAGCCGAGAGGGATCAAAACTTTGGAGGTGCAAACCTCTTCTTAAGTATTGCACTCAACTATCACCTTTGGTGTGATTCAGACCAAAAGACATATCTTTTTATTTAAGGTCCACATATAATATTTTTATTATTAATATTTAATACTATTTATGGCTGACATATAATATTTTTTATTATTTTTTATTTCGTTAGGAAAGAACATTACAACATCTCCCCATACATGGTTTTAAAACCATGGGTTGTTTAGGAGGCCTTGCACATGGTCTTAAAACCATTTGCAATGACCACTTAAACCATGTACAATAAAACCATGAGTTGTTTAGGAGGCCTTGCACATAGTTTTAAAACCATTTGCAAGGCCCTCCTAAACCATGTACAATAAAACCATAGGTTGTTTAGGAGGCTTTGCACATGGTTTAAAACCCATGTGCACGACCAACATTTTTTTTGCAGATAATTCATTTTTTTTTTAATTTGTTAAGTAGGAACATTACAACATCTCCCCCATATTGTGTTGTTTTTCTGACCGACATTTTTTTTGTGGATAAAATTTTTTTAATTTTTTATTGTTTTGTTAGGTAGAAACATTACAATATCTCCCCCATATTAGCTTTTTTTAAGCCGACATTTATTTTGGAGGATAATTAATTTTTTTTATTTTTTATAGTGGACATTTACAAGAGGAACGTTACAAGATCTCCCCCATAATGGACTCTGGTGGTTATGAAGGTATTTTAGACCAATGGTTTATTAGACTGAATGATTGGGTTTTATTTAGAATTCTATTTTTGTGTTCAAATGGATTTAAGAGAATCTTTCCTAGAACATTATAGTTATGATGAGTTAAACGTTAGGAATGTCAATAATCTATATAATGTTTTTAAATTGTGATTTAATATGGGTGTCATGGAATTTTAAGAAAAAATGAATTTTATCTTCTAGTCCTTTAGTATCATAAAGATGACAAGCACCATAAATTATCCTTATACTTAGATGTAATAATATTTTTAATATAGTGAGAATAACTCAAAACAAAATATTTTATGGATGTTATCAAAATGTCCCTTTGGTTGAATACAAACTAGTAGACCAATATGTATTGTTGTTTATTAACAAAGAAACTTTAAATCCCCCAAAATAATGAGAGTGTCATTATAATATTTTAATATTATATGGTAGTAGAATGTTTTTGGATGAATTTAATGATGAGCCTTAATGTTGTTTCCTCCTTGAATCACAATGTCACATCCCCTCCCCTCCGAGAGGACGCAACTACGAGTTACTGGTCTCATTTAAGCGGTAAGCCCCATAAACATAATAGTAAAAATGCATTGAAATAAAAACATACTCATATGCCTAACAAATGCAATTATGCAGTGGAAGAAAATCAGCCATTCAACCATTCATCATGTTCATAATTATTCATTAAAGCAAATACAGTTGCAGAGGTAAATACATAAGAAAATTTATCTTGAAAAGAAGCTTCCCACAACTATCTGTGTTGCTGCAACGTTCCACCCAACCATAGGATAGTGTGCTCATCAATATCTCATCAACACCGCCACCCTCGAGCTGGGCATGATTCCCACAAGGAATTAGGGGAACTATAGTAGGCTCACACATAGCCAAAGACATATCAAAATTCAACCAAGCCAAAGCTACATTTAGGTTTATCAAGCTACTAAGGAGGTGTAAAGGTTGAATTGATAAGCTAGTGAGATCAACCACAGAGCTATGGACACCTACACAATAACTATCTTGGTTTTCCCAACACCTACGCACCCAATACAAGGAAGCATCCCCTTCTTTGCTACATAGTCCCTCGGGCTATGCCTTCCCTTCCGGTGCTCTTCAAGGTGTGCAAGAAAGGATAACCAACCCCTCTTGATCTCCCTATGAGGTTCCTCTTTGCACTAGGTTTATCAGGCCAATTATGCCCTCTTCCACTCCTATGCTTCAGAACAAACAAGGATTTACAGAGCAACAAGCACAAGGGTACACAAAACAACAACTACATATGTTGGGTGTGAAGGAAAAACATTTTGCAACCAGAAAACAAATTGGGCAAATGGGGAATCAACCCCTGGGTGAGAAATCCACATTCAAAAACGATTTAATGGATTCACAGAGGCAAAAATGACCTCTACAATCCCCAACTCCATGACTACATGCATGCCTTTAACCCCTTCGTGACTACATCCATGCCTCCTAGGTTCCATAATGGAAAGACACAACGAACAGAGTCACCTGTCCAGCTACCTTCCTTATGTCTGCAAACACTAGTGAACACGTTATGTATCCACACCTATTTATCACACAACAAAATATTGGTTGGATCCTAACAGTATTTTTTTTAATAGAGGGTCATGTTTGAAGAGGAAATATGTTGCAAACAAACCAAATATTCTTCAAACCATACTCTCATACCACAAACTAGGAACTAATCTCCTTCCCACAATCTCTCCTCTATGTGAGAGCTCTTGGACTTGAATTTATCTGCTAGGAAAATACCCTAACCATGAATGCAATAGAAGTGAACTAGGTTGGCAGACAAAAAACCACGTATTCATATTTCATATCTCCATTTATCGATGGAACCTTCATTAAATTTTCACATACACTATGTGTTGGCTAGCAAGTAGGAGAATTTACATTCATGGCCACCTATGTGCCACATATCCTACTAATATTACACATGTCTTCCACACTTGGCACTTGTACCATCCACACCCACATTTGAGTATTCCCAATATTTCAAAGCAAGTTTATCTTATTTTACTTGTCTCTAATTCCTTAAGAGATAATTCTCAACCCTATTTCTTTCGATGAATCCCTACATTGGCCAAGTAGTCATCCAACTTATTACCTTGCCTAGGAAATTGGTTGGTGGTAACTAAATCTAATTGTTCCAATAGATGTGCCAAGCACTAAATTCTACCTTCAAAATGCGAGTTTTTGGAAAGGATTTGAGTTGGATTACCATTAAGTAAACTCAAGGACATTTTGATGATTAATTGGGAATCACCTTCAATTATAACCTTAGAATAACCTTCTCTTTTAGTTATGGTGAGCCCTCGAATGAGCCCCTAAATTTTTAGCACATTGTTGGTATATTTCCCAATATAGCCACCATAAAGATGTAGAATTGTCCCATCTTCTTAGAGGAACACACCTTAAAATACCAGAGGGTTTAGGTTGTATTTAGAGGCATCATAGAAATTTAATTTCTGAATTCCCTAAGGAAGGGGGTGTCATTTTGCAAGGCTTGCAATATGATTTTTTTTAAAATTCTCCTTATCGATGTTTTATTAGAGCTAGCTAATAGTCATAAAATATTGATTTCTCTTTCTCATTCATCTAGAAATATGAATAATTCCATGAGCAAAATTGGAGAGTTTCATAAAGGTGGGATTTGATGATGTTCCAAGTCTCTGTGTGGTTATATTGTTTGTCATTAAATATTCACATATTTATTTCTTTCAAGATATCCCATACAACGAATCCGGATAAATGTTTCCATAATAATCTTAAGGAAGGGAATAAGAAAAGGATTATCAATCCACTTTGAGATAATAAGAGCAGGATCCCCATGAGCCCAGTTCGTTTATTGTAGGAGCATCATCATTTTTTCCCAAAGTGTAAAGGAGAAGGTATCTAACAGGAGCACAATGCTTTATCAATAATCTTTACATAGGGGATACATGGATGGCCCCTTGAATCCTCTCTTCAACATATTATCCCAAGTGAAAATTCTACCTTTAAGCATCGGCCAAATAAAAATCATAATTTTTGGCCTCAAGTTTGAAGTTCAAATTTTGTGCCAAATAGGATCCCAAGGAAGGTTGTTTTGCATTATAGCTAGGATATAAGATTCTTTTATAGAGAAAGTTCTTTTTGGGAGATATACCCAACCTAAATTATATAAAGGCTCTTTCTTTCTTATGACCCAATCTTTGATGTCCACCTAAATCGATGTTATTTCCTCTTGATGAAGTAATCATGGACATTGGTTTGAGTGTTTCTAGTATCGATATTCATTATTATTTTCCTCATTCCAGTATTAGCATACCTAAACCATACCTAAATCCTATAGTTGTTGCTTGGTATAATTCATAGAAAAATATCTAACCAAACTAGGAAGTTGTTGTCATGAGTCTTCCCAAAATGAAGTAAATTGACCATTCTTTATCTCTAAGAAACAATGATGTTGAATCAGTTATGTATTTTAAGAGGATAATTTTTTGATAAGCGATCATTCCTTCTTCTTAGAGTAGTGAATCGAGTTTTATTTATTTAGGCAAGGGACATATTTTTTATGCTACAGAACAATGCATGGCTCTATGGAGTGGGTGACCCACCTCCACCATGTTTTAGCCCCAAAGACCTTTCCCATGCTCTCTAGATCCATCATGGAAAACCCACCTACAAGATTGGGTTAGCACAGGGTCTCTCACTTTACCAATTCCCATTTTCAATTGGATTTTGTGCCTCCTCAAAGGAAGTCACACTACAAGTTGCAAATATCTTTAATGAAAGTTTTGGGAGCATCCATGGTGGAAAACAAGTACGCGGGAATGGATTAAAGAATATATTTTACTAATACCATATGGACAACTAAATTCAGAGGGAGAAGGGTTCATATTGATACTTTTTAAGAGAGCTTGTCGAAGAGAGACTAAAGATGGAGTTAGAAAGCAGGGAACCTAAGTATTTGTTAGGAAGGGAGATTTGATAAAAAAAAACAAGATTGCAAGAGATGTTTTATTGTGTGACAAGTGATGTATTAAAGAATAATTATTGGTATTTATCCATATTAATGGTGGTTACCAAATCCAAGTTGAAAAGAAAAAGAAAATTCGATGGCTCTTTGTTCTCGAACAGAAGACTAACCCATACGAAGGGTGTCATCCACAAATTGTTCATGGGTATGTTCTTTGTATTGGAGGTTAAGGGAAAACCCTCTGATCTCATTTTGGTTTTCCATCACTTTTATGGTCTTACTGAGGCCTTCATCCATAAGGATAAAAAGGAAGGGGAAAGTGGGTCACCTTTCCTTATACCCCATGAAGGATGAAAGGGCGCTGGCATACCATTAACAAGAATTGAGAAAAAAAAATATAAGGAGTTCAGCACAAGGGTCCATATGGTCCATTCTTGACAAAAATAAAAGGATTCCATTCTTGAAAAAAACTAAAGGTGAGAAACATTTCTTTAATGGAGTCCAAGCTAATCTTGTTAAAGGATTTGATACCAAGCTTTATTAACATTCTCAACTTTTTGGTGGTCTTAAGGGAGTGTATCATTTAAAATAATACTATCCACGGTTTTCCTTCCCTTCCCGTGGCCAGACTCACTCTAGAGTAATTAGATGGTGCAAGAGGAGTTTAACACGATTGACCATGACTTTTGTGATTAGTTTATAAATGACATTAGAAATATATATGAGTATAAACTTACCAAGGGTTTCTACATTTCTTTCTTTAGGAATGGGGTCAGGAACTTAGCATTGAAATCTCTCAACACTCTTTTTATAGCTCTCGAGTCCTCCACAATATTTTAGACATCATTTTTAATAATGCCCTGGAGTAGTGATGAAAAAATTCAGAGTTGAATCCATTTGGTTCTAGTGATTTCCTTTGGCCATTTTCTTGATGGAATTATCTACTTTGAGTATTTCATTAGTCCTCATTAAGTTTTCAATTTGGGAGGGACTTACAAGGGATGGAATGTTTTGGTAACATTGTGGATGGCATGGTTTCAGTCTATCTATGGCTTGTTTAGGTGATCCTGAAAGAAGGTTACCAATTCTTGTTCAATATCCTCATGAGCTGTTAGAATTTGTCCTTGATTATTTTTAAGAGTCACGGTCTATTTATGCCTCCATAACGTCTCCTCTTTCTGATCTCTTTCCTCAATTTAACTGTGTAGATTTGCTTCCTACCTAAGCATAGCTTCCATGTAGCTAGATTGAATGCCTCTTTTTGTAGTTGTTTCATTTTCACCTATAGTCAGTGTTGCTCCTTGAATATATCACCAAATACCTCCTTGTTCTAGGATTTTAGTTTCTTTTTATTGCTTTAAGTTTCTGTTAAAAAAAATACATTTACTACCATGCACATAAACAACCATAATTTTACTACCTTTCCATGTATGTGTGAACACGACCATGATTATCATGGCCAAACATTTTGTTTCCTGTACAACAAAAAAATGTTAGCTTGTACTACATAATTTTCATTTTTACAAGGCATTTTTTCTTATGGTTTTTGGCATCTTGAATGTTCCATGAAATAAATTTCATTATAAAGTTTGAGGAGCATAAAAAAAGAAACATGTAATTCGATATTATTGGCCACAGTAGATAAGCTTTACACTGACTTCTTCTATGCACTGCTTATTACTTTTTCACCCTTTCTTTTGACTTTTGGCATGTCCTTGGACAACTTCATTTTGCATTTTGGATTGGATCCCAAGTTGGGCCATTGATGTTGTATGAAGGAAGGATTCTTTTAGTAATTCAATTTTCTTAATAATTGTAGGTATTGGTTTTGAAAAGCATCCTCTAGGATTTACAGGTCTCGGTCTCCAAGTTCCACGTCATCCCATTCCTTTTCCTGCATTTCAATGTCTTCATTATTAGGGAACCATTTCGAAATACATATCCCAGCTAAGGGTGTATCTTGGTCATTAAGTGAGTTCTTAGTAGTAAGTATCGTGTCCTCTTCAGGATACCTATAGGTGTCCTCTAATATGATTTACGGTTTCAAAAATATTATACAAATTAGGCTGCTTGATTTGGTCACAACAAGATTTGAGCCCAAAATCCGACAACATCCAATGTAAAGTACGTTTTTGTTGGTTTGCAATGATGAAAAGTACTGTACCTTCTACTTTCTTTACGAATTGTCGAATTTTCGACGACCTTATCATAGGTTTTTCGATGACACTTTGCGACACTATGCCGTTGGATATGCGACACTAGTGTGTCGAAATTGCGACGACATTTGAAGGATTGGTCATCAGATATTCGACGATACGTGAAGGGGTATGTGTCTAATATTTGACGTCCTCGAGCTATTTTTCCAAATAATATTAAGACATATTTCAAATATTATAAACCATATTTCCAACAGTAAGTAGGTTCATATCGTCAAATATTCGACAACTGCCAAATTATAAATATAAACATTTTTAAACATTCCGACATGTTTTCTATAGAAGAGATGGATGGTTTGTGAAAATTATTTATTCCTCAACAGACAGTTTGAGGAATTGTTTTATTCTTCGATGGGAAGTTGCAGGAATTTTTTTTCTTCGACAGATAGTTTGCGGGAATTTTTTTTATTCTTCAACAAACCTCCGTTTGAGAAAATTGTGATGCGTGGAACTTGAATTTTTAAGATTGTCGATAGTATTCATTCATGAAGTTTGTGACAAAAAGTCAAATAGAAATATTCCTGATCCAAACGAACACAATCGATAATTGCTTGCTACACTATGGGATGCAGCGAAATGAAGGGGTGATGGCAAATGTTTTTGTCCATGTACTCAATGCAGGGGATCTAAGAGGAGAAGAATACTAATCTCAATATCCACAAAACATTGTAGGGAACATGGACACGCTGAGGGGGGGAATCAATATCATCCATTTGTAGGTTTAGAATTATAAAGTTTTTTATATTCTTTGCTTTGTTAAATGTATTTATTATTTTAATATTTCCTATATTAACTTATATATATTGATCTTTTCATGTATTTATAAAGGAAAGACACCCTACAGCATATCGTCTAGAGGAAGTGCTTTTAGAACAAGTTCCGGAGGATCATGGAGCGTCTATGTTTAATGGAGAACAAGTGAATGATCATATTGAACAAGATGATCATACTGATAACATATTTGAAGATGATGGTACAAATACATTGATCCATGATTCATTTAGTGTTAGAATGGATGATGACGATGAAGATGATAATGAAAATATTGATGACTTTGATGATGTTCACGATATACCTCTTCTCGACAAGCCATATGAACCCTTTATGAAGGATGCAAAACAAATTTTCTCTCTGTTGTATTGTTGATAATGAACTTGAAGGTTATGAATGGTATTTCAAACATATCAATCACACGGATGCTAAGGTATGTAAAATAATCCATCACATATATACGATTGTGATAAAGTTTATCTGTATTCCTATAATAATTGTATTGTTGATTCATTATTGATCATCATATGGATGAAGTGTGTTTCATTAATATTATTTATTTATTACATTAACTATATTTTTATTTTTATCTGATGTAGCTTGATAGCTGAATTTTTGTTACCACCATCAAATATTTTACCTCGTGCATATCGAGATTTATCTTCCATCATGAAAGAGATTGGAATGCATTATGAAGCCATTCATGCATGCCCCGATGACCATGTGATATATTATAATCAGCATGAATTTGCAATAGAATTTCCAAAATGTCATATAAGTAGATATCAAACAGATCAAGTAACAAAAAAGGTGCCTCACAAGGTTCTTGGTTATATTCCCATCATTCCACGTTTTCAATGACTGTTTAGGTGCAATAACATAGTGCAATTTATGGATTACCATGCCAGGAACAGAAGTCAAGATGATGTTATTTGAATGCCTGCAAATGGTTCTACTTTTAGAGATATGGAGGAAAAGTGGCCTCACTTTAAAGAAGAACCACATAATCTTAGGATTTATTTAGTAGCAGATGGTGTTAATCCATTTTCACATATGAAATCTATTTACATGGTGTGGCCTATTTTTGTTATCAACAATAACATTCCGCCATGGTTGTCAATAAAGAGGGAGCACATAATGTTGTCGATGATTATTCCAGGTATTTTGTGTCTACAACTATTTTATTTCTAATGTAGTTGTGGCATCTCATTTTCTGTATTATGTTTCCTAATTTCATATGTATATTTTTTATTTTACTCTTGTGCATGGTTTATATATCTTAAGGGTTCTCATAATTATATATTTTATATGTACTTCAAATCAATCAGGTAAGTTCCAAGTCAAATATATGAATGTATATTTCAAACCTCTTATAGATGAGCTACTGAAGTTATGGAATGGCATCACTATGTATGACATATCTAGACCAACACAACAAAGACAATTTCAATTCCATGCAATGGTTGTATGGACAATACACGATGCCTTTGGGTTAACCCAATTTTGTGGTTTGTATTTTGAAGTTACACTTTAATTAAATTTAATCATATGAAGTAGTTAAAATAGTTTATATATAATTATAATGAGATAGATATTCCATATCTATATATTTCAGGTCTTCAGATAAAGGGTAAATTTGCATGTCTAGTTTGTGTCCCTAAGATAAAATCTTGTCGCTCAAAAATATTAAGGAAGGAGGTGTTTGATGAGTATAGGCATTTCCTATCTAAGAATCACAGGTATAGAACAACTGAAAAAAATATTTTGAATGGGAATCAGGAGACTGCATTAAAACCATGGAGAATAACAACTCACCTTTGGAAGACGCAATACAATATAAATCGTCAAGCCGGTATGTATGGATCAACGTATATGAATTGTTATGTATTTTAATTTTTGTTGTGAGTTGTTTATTGTAGTGGCCATATTTGATTTCTGATGTAATTTATTTATAAACTAATATTCATGATGTCCATCGTGATCATGAACGCATTAATGGCCTTCCAAGAGGAATGAAAATTTATCCTATACAATTCATTAAGTTTCCCTACTATGAGCACCTACAAATTGCTCATTTGTTTGATACAATGCATATTGGAAAGAATGTGACTGAAACATTATGGCGACTACTAGAGCTAAGGAGGGAGAAAGATAAAATTGTGAAATCTTTCAAATACATTCAAGAAGGAAACCATGCAATGAAAGACGTCATCCAATTTCATAGCGACGGAGACCAAATTAATATAAACTCAATTCCATGGATGTTTATGAAGCAACAAAGCAATGTTGTCAAAGAAGTAATGCAGAAAATTAAATTTCCCACTGGATTTTGTGTGAAATTCAAGAATATCATAACAAAAAAGGTGATTTTGCGGGGGTAAAAACGCATGATTAGCATGTCTTCATCAAGGTAATTATTATTGTTATGTCCATGTAATTTTTTGTTTCATTTTATTGCATAAAACTTTTTTCTTGTTTGTATACTCTTTGTTTAAAAAATGGTGTGGTTTTTATATTGATACAATATGTTCTACCTCTCTCTCTCCCAGACAAGTTCGACAATAATGTCAAACAAGTTATATATAATCTTAGTAAATACATGAGGTAAGTAGCGATTAGCTGCTTTTGCAAGTAGTGTTTCTTTAATTCTTCGTATAATTTTTTTTTTTGTGCACTATTTCATGGTATGTAATTTAATGTTTTTTTTGTTAAATATCGTTATTGGTTTGCATCACTTGTAGATGCTTGACATCTAAAGAAATCCATGAAAAATATATAAAGTATTGGAGGAGAGAAATTCCTTGTCTCATGTGTGAAATGCAAAAGCATATACCTTCGGCATTTTTCAATGCACAAGAACACTACCTCATACACCAAGTTGAGGAGATTGAGTTGTGTGGTCCTGAGCATTCAAGGTCCATGTGGATGGTTGAGAGGAACTTGAAATTTATGAAGCATTTGGTGAGACAACGAGCATATGCTGAGGGTTCTATGATGGAAGGATATACAGTATACTAAAACATGTTGTATGTTAGTGAATATCTTCCTAATTTAGCGTCAAAGCTCAATTTACGTCGCATTTATGATCCATACTCCAATAAAAGTTTTGAAGGGGAGTACCTGAAGGGGTAAGGTAGATTGAGGAAGGTGAAAGGTAATTATTAGCTAGTGGATGTTAATTATATCATTCATATTCTAATTACATTTTCAATTTATTGCATCAATTAAGAGCATATACTTTGTTCAGAAAATTTACATCTGTCTTGAATTTTAATGTTTATTGTCATCAAAAAGTTGGTCGAGGGTGGGATGCAATTCATTTCTACATCACAAACAATCTTGGCTAGATGAAGGTATGGATTGAACGATACAAACAATCAGG
>LPNX010841210.1:80723-113223 GCA_001517045.1 Pseudotsuga menziesii
CCACATTCCTAATATTTAAAGAATGCTTTGTAGCCATCTTGACTTTATGAAAAAATGTTGAACGGTAGATGTTCCCACTTCTATAGAATGTTTCGTACATGATGGTGATGGAAATGATGATGATGGTGATGGAAAGGATGATGATGGTGATGGCAATGGTGATGATGGTAATGATGATGATGATGATGATGATGAAGATGTCAATGATGATGATGACGACAACGACAATGATGATGATGATGAGGGTCATGATGATGAAGACGACGACAACGATGACGATGATGATGATTGTATTCATCATCATGATAATCATGATCATCATCATCATCATCATCATCATCGTCATCATCATGGTCATCATCATCTTCTTCATCATCATGATGATGTTCATCATCATCATCGTCATAATCGTCTTGATCATCATCATGAACCTCATCATCATATTCATCATCATCAACATCATCATCATCATCATCATCTTCATCATCATCGTCTTCATCTTCATGACCCTCATCATCATCATCATCATCATCATCATGTTTATCGTCATCGTATTCATCATCATGATAATCTTCATCATCATCATCATCATCATCTTCATCATTATCATCATTATCATGATGTTCAGCATCATCATCTTCATCATCATGATGATGAATGTGATGACGATCAACATGATGATGATGATGATGATAATGATGGTGATGGAAATGATGATGAGGGTCATGATGATGAAGATGATGATGAATATGGAAATGATGATGATGACGATGATGGTGATGATGATGATGATGATGATGATGATGATGAGGGTCATGATGATGAAGACGATGATGATGAAGACGACGATGATGATTATGATGATGATGATGATGATGATGAAGGTCATGATGATGAAGACGATAATGATGAGGGTCATGATGATGAATATGATGATGATGATCATCATCATCGTCGTCGTCTTCATCATCATGACGATGTTCATCATCAACATCAGCATCATCATCATCTTCATCTTCATCATCATGACCCTCATCATTGTCATCATCGTCATCATCATCGTCGTCGTCTTCATCATCATCATCTTCATCATCATCATCATCATCATCATCATCATCATCATCATCATCGTCATCATCATCATGTTGATTGTCATTGTATTCATCATCATGATCATCTTCATCATCATCATCATTATCATAATGTTCAACATCATCGTCTTTATCATCATCATGATGAAGATGATCATGATCATGATGATGAATATGATGATGATCAACGTGATGATGATGATGATGATGATGAAGGTCATGATGATGAAGACGATCATCATCATCATCATCATCATAACCATCTTCATCTTCATCATCATCATCATCATCATCTTCATCGTCGTCATCTTCATCATCATCATCATCTTCATTGTCGTCATCATCACCATCATCATCATCATCATCAACATCTCCATCATCATCATCATCATCATCATCATCGTCGTCGTCGCCATCTACATCATCATCATCTTCATGGTCATCATCATCATGATCATTATCATCATCATCATCATCATCGTCATCGTCATCATCAACATCACCATCTTCATCATCATCATCTTCGTCTTCATCATCATCATTGTCGTCGTCGTTGTTGTGATCTTCATCATCATCATGATCATTACGGCCTTGTTTTCATCATATTCACCATCATCGTCATCTTCATCATCATTGTCATGTCTCCCTCTCAATAGTAGTCTTAACATGTGGTGAAAATTTCCTTACTTCAAAAGAAAGATAAGAAAATCATACAATACCAAACAACTGGCATTTTCAATGCAATATCGAAGAACAACCTTGATAATTTAATTCCATGCTATCTTCCACATCAAACTTTAATCATCATACTATAACTACATACCCCAACTATAAGTTCATGACCATGAATTTTGATCTCCTTACTTTATGAAACTGTGAACAACCTCAATAGCTAACAAATCAGGTTACTCATAAAAAATCAATACAATCAAGATCCAAGTCAACTTTAACATTACTCAATGTAAGTGGAAGGTATTGATGCAATATGACTAGATAAGTAGTTATCCAATGTTTAAGGCATAGTTGTAATTGATGAAGACATGATTTAAGGATTAAGGAGGATCAATTCACTTATGAACGAACAACATGGCACATTAGATGGGGATGTACACACATTAAATGATGGATAAAAACATAAAGGTATGACACGGCATTTGTTTTAAATAAGGAATTGAATGATTGAGTTTCGATTTATGGCCCTTGTCAACTTAATAAAACACAAGCAACTTATATAGCATGATTTTATGACCTCTCGCGCCTGCAACTTCTATAGCATTGTTTCCATCCTTCGGACCTTCGACGAGTAAGAAAAAGGAGGGAGATAGTTATCTATTTGGAGGGAGCCATTATGTTGGGTTCGAGTTCGAATGCGATAAGGACCTCCACATTAGTATTTTGTCCATCCACGATATTAGGACCTCCGATGAGCAAGAAAATGGAGATAACTAGGGTGATTTGGAGTATCAGGACCTCTGAAGAGAAAGAAAAGGGAGATAGGTGATTTGGAGGGAGCCAAGGGTTCGAGTCCAATTGCAAATAGGTGACCTCATTAACGCGCTGTATTATTTTACTACTTGAGATCTGTTGTACAATCATTTAACCATTCCCATTCAATGCATTGTTTTTACAGGTGATTCCCAGGTTTTATCCTTGCGTTGAGATTTCTGAACGAAGGGTTGAATATGAAGGGCCTACGACCGGTAAGTCAGTTACCAAACTTTCATTCAACCTCGATCTTGTTTCATCCACTGCAACTAAAGGGTGTTATTTGGAAGCACAATGAAATTATGCCTCGGACCCTTCCTTGTTGACGACCTCGGGATAAGTACCATAGGAGGTTTTGATTCCACAAATGCAAAGTTGCCTCTATCCAATATGACCGCAATAGTTGCTTTCTTGTCAGTATAATTGAACCAAGGGTTTACATTCCCATGGATATTAATTCAAATAGAGGCTTGCATATGTACATAGATATTGTTGCTAAACAAGAGAAAAACTCAGGTACTAAAGTCTGGTTTGGATACCTAGAATAGTGCAGGTCTCAAGGTGGTATTAATTTTTCCCGCAATTTCTTAGAGCAGATCTGAAAATGGCGTGCAATTATTCTAGCAGTGTGTCCTTGTTAACATGCCATCAATTAGTTGAAAAACACACACCCAACACTGAGAGGGGGGATGAGTCGTTGTTGGAGACTTGTTAGTAATTAAAATTTAATACTCTCTTAACACAGAGATTTACTTCTTTATAAAAAACTTAAAATATCAAATAGATAAAAACAACTGTAAATTTAAATATATTGAGGTATATGACAAATTTACATTTATGGTTTGTGCCGCAACACAGACTATAAAAACCAGCTGCAACTGATAATGTGTGAGGCTTCAACCTTTGTGTAAAGTTTCTAGCTTCAACTATGAATAAAGTTTTAAGATGTTTCCTAAATGTGTAAATACGTTCCTCATTTTACCTTACCTCTCAGTCATAATGATACTTCAAAGAGCCTCGTCTTCAACCCACTTTCTGAACTTGACCTATACTCTATACCCCAAGACAAGAACTCATAGAAAAACTAGCTTTACATCTCTGACCTTCATCTGCTATAACTCGTCTCTGCTCCTTCGTCTTCTTGTAAAATCATCTCTATTCCTCGCTTTTTGTGTACTCATCTATGTTCCCCATTTGTTGTAAATTCATCTCTGGTACTCTGTCTCCTGTAAACTATTCTATGCTCTTTTGACTGATATAAACTTGCATCCACAAAGACTAAACTTCACGTCTTTGTTCCTTATCTCCACATCGAAATGCATACCAAAGATTCACTTCCATCTCTTCTATTCATATACAACAAAACTCTTCAATAGAAAATTACAAGTCCGACTTAGAATCTTAAACACTTCTTATTTTATTGGTCATTGTGTGATGTGTCCACTTAGGATTCATTAAGATTACTTAATGAATTTCTGATTCCATACTTCATGGGCTAGAGATCATTACTCTTCCATACTATTAGGGTGTTTTATACTTCACAATATCTTCCATACGATTGCAAGCCTTCTTAAAAAGACTACACCAGTCAGCAAGACTAATGTCTTGTAGGCATTTCAACAGTGCATCCATCTACAAGGCATGTACATTATTGGCTATGGTCATTTGTGAGCATCTCCTTCATACTGTTGGAATTTCCTTTATTTGCTGTGGACATTTTGAATTAATGGCTATGGACATAAACCTTTGACAAATGATTGTGTATATTTTGAGTCTGGAAGGCTTTTTGCTGACTTCAACTATCAACAATGCTTCTTCATGCAACAATATTTCTTAACTTGTCAAGGACATAATTTGTAGCCTTCTGACATTTACATTGATGCTGTAGGCATTTACTCATGAACTGCTTAACCAACTGGACGGGTTTCTCGCTTTGACATCAATGCCAATAATCTCTAACTCTGAAATGTCAACATTAGTCATTTGACAAGTCTAAGAATATATTTTATGGTAGAACCTGTTAGATTTTTATCATTTAAGCAATATGATCTTAGGATATTATCTGAGAGAATAACATGCACAACAATAAACACAAGAGACAAGAGACACAAAGAATTTTCCTCGGGGAAACCATAAAGGAGAAAACCCCACAACTTCCTCAGAGATAGAATGAGCACCAATGGCAGCAGTTAAACCTGAAAACATAAAGATGATCTCCAACAGCTTGTTCTATCTCTCTCTCTTGAGAGAGCTTCTCCTCTCTCACTCATGCGCCCCAGTGAGTGAGTGTGTGTGTTATAAATAGAGAGGCTCACTCTCTATTTATATTCTTTCGTTCACTTAATGTCCACTTCAACATGTCGACCCCACTTAACAATTACTTACCAGGGCCAACATCTCTATGAGAGTCTAATAACCCTAGTGCCCCACAACTGTGGGGACTTTTCCCTCTGATCAACAAGGAGGGTTAACCTTGACATAATTGTGGGGACTATTGCCCCGACTTACATTGGAGGGTTAATCTCAATGACTTTACATGACTTGTTTACATCATTGATTCTCCCCATAGGAACATCGGGGTATGACATGACTCAATTACATTACAGATACTTCTTGGAATAAACATCGGGGTACAATACATAAGGTATACAAGTGAATACATTTTGAAGTTACAAATACATCAACACTCCCTCTTAACTAGGAAGGTATTCTCTCGACACAATTTATCAGCACAATTCTTCTTCTCTGTATCATCTATATCAACATCAAGTCATCTTTATCTTCAAGTCATTTTCATCTTCAAGTCATCTTCATTGTCAATTCATCTTCACCAAGTCTGGATCATCATCGAGTCTAGATCATCACTTGATATGGAGCATCACTAGATCATCATCAAGTCTGGATCATCATTGGATCATCATTATCATCATTGCTTCCGCTACCTCAATCAAATGGTGTTATCTCTTCATTCTTATCATCACAGGAAGTTCTACAGAGCCATCCCTTTTTCATGGTGGTTGTAGGCCTAACCTCCATGTAGGTCTTCATCTTGTTCAACACTTATATCTGACCATGGGAGGAACAAATCCAAGAACCATGTCGGAAAGGCCCACCCAACACTTACATCTGACCATGGGAGGAACACATCCACCACATGTCAAAAAGGCATGCCCATCACTCACATATGACCATGGGAGGAACACATCCAAGAACCATGTCAGAAAGGCCCAAAGCTTACATCCAACCATAGGAGGAACACATCCAAGAACCATGTCAGAAAGGCCCAGCACTTACATCCAACCATGGGAGGAACACATCCAAGAACCATGTCAGAAAGGCCCAACACTTACATTCACCAGCATGATAAGACACACCTACTATCATCTGTGAAAAGAACCAGCACTTACAACCATCAGCATGATAGGACACACCTACTATCATCTATGGAAGGGCCCATCCCTTACAACCATCAACATGATAAGACACACCTACTATCATCTGTGGAAGGGCCCAACACTTACAACCAGTAGCATGGTAGGACACAACTACTACCATCCATGGAAGGGCTCTTCACTTACAAACAGTGGCATGGTAGGACACAACTAATACCATCCAAGAAAGGGATCTGCACTAACAACTGATCATGTGGGATCCAATCTAGCAGTCATATCAGAATGGCTCTTAGCTCTAGGATGAGTGTTCCTGGTAACTGACCAGGTGCCTCCATTCTCCCAGAGAATGGCCTCTCAACACTAAGCTAATTATTCCTGGTAACTGACCAGGTTCCTCCATTCTGCCAGAGAATGGCCTCTCAACACTAAGTTGAGTATTCCTAGTAACTGACCAGGTGCCTCCATTCTCCCAGAGAATGGCCTCTTAGCACTAAGCTGAGTATTCCTGGTAACTGACCAGGTGCCTCCATTCTCCCAGAGAATGGCCTCTCAGCACTAAGCTGAGTATTCCTGGTAAATGACCAGGTGCCTTCATTCTCCCAGAGAATGTCCTTTAGCACTTATATCTGATCATGTGGGAACACATACCACAATCACATCAGAATGCCTCTGCACTGATCATGTGGTAACACAACCCACAATCACATCAGAGCATCTGTGCACTTATATCTAACCATGTGAAGCTCAGGATTCCACCATGTCAGAAGGGCCACAATAATTACATTTGACCATCGAAGGAACCAATCCTCTCACCATGTTAGAAGGGCTCATGGACTCTGATCACTTCCCCTTGGAAGGAACCTCGATTTGGAGAACACCAAGCTTCTCTCCGAAGTACTCAACTTCACTTTGGCCATTTCTAGCATAGAATCACATCAGGGTTGATTACGTCCAAGGATAACCTGTAATCTTTTCCACGACCTATTACATCCGAGGACAAGCTATAGGACTGATTACATCTGAGCAACCTACGAGCTTCGTCGTGATTTATGCTCAGACAACCTTTCTCATTAAGTATGTTAGAACTCCCTCTTTCAAGAGATCTTGATCTGGATCACTGCTCCTCTCTTCATCATACAAAAATGCAAGTGAGATCAACCAAATCAAATAGTAGTTTTCAAAGGAAACATACTACCTCCCAAATAGCAAGTGGCAACATCTTTTGCCTCAGTTGTACTCAGTGCCATGCAAGACTGCTTCCTGCTACACCAAGAAGTGCTCTTCTTATCAATGGCACTACCTTCCCAATCTAAATCCACATAACCCTCCAGGTTAATGTTCTGATTTGCCTCATACTTAAGCTCATATTCAACTATACCCTTCAGGTACCTCTGCATGATTTGCAACCATCAAGTGAACATGTCTCAATGTGTTCACAACAAAGCAAATATCTGGTCTTGTATTCGTCAGGTACATCAAGGAAAACCTCATCTGATGATACATCGTGGCATCAACCGACTCTGATGAAGCAACACTTAGTAGCTTCAGGTTTGATGCCATAGGTGTGGTTATGGCCATGCAGTCCATCATCCTGAACCTCTTCAGGATATCTACTGCATACTTCCCTTGTCCACACCTCCATGCCTAGAAAGTAGTGCATCATATCCAAGTCCTTCATCTCGAACTCAGCAACAAGTCTTCTTCTTGCAACTTTAATGAGTTCCTCTTTTCTATCAGGAACAAGTCATTGACATATAACAGGAGAATCATTGGTCTTCTACCTTCAACCTTGAAGTAAAGGTTGGAATGTACTTTACTCTCAGTAAATCCTAGAGTCATCAATAAGCTATCCATCCTATCGTACTATGTCAAACGTCAGGATATTCTGTAGTCACTCCCTCTGAAGCGGAGTGTCATTCTCCCTCTGCCTATACTAGAGTGACAAGTAGCTTCATCTGCTACTATTATTCTATGTATCCATCTAGGGTCACTATATACCAAGATCCTCTATCTTGAACTTTTCAAAAGTTCTTCTCACACCCATCTGTGAGCCTGTCATCCTCTATAGGCTTTCATCTTCAACCTTGTAGCAAAGGTTAAGATATTCATTAGTCTAGGTGATCTTCAAGCTCCTCATGTATGTGTTATCCCATGGGTGCTTTATGAGCTCGTACAAGGCCTTCTTTTACTTTCACACATGATTATGCCTGTCATGTGTATTTCTAGTGGCTTCAAATGTCTATTCATAGTCTATGCCTCATGCCACGAATCTTGCCTTGTATCCCACAATGTTTCCATCTATTGCATGATGGAACTATGAACTTCCCTTCGAGTCTCAATACTGCATCCTAGACATCATTCTTCATTTTGGATTATCGGAGTGAATCTTGAAATGTTGTCACTTGTTCTTCGGAACAAGTCTTATCTTTCTTTTCTTGTAGGCGATTGTACGCGATCCTTCCTACAAGTCAAATGCACCAGTTGTATGATTAAAAAAATTTCATATTGCATATTCATAATGGTAAATTCTTATGCATAAAGATATAATCATGCAACTATTTTAGCCAATACAACATTCATCCATATCTCACGGATACTTTCTAGATTCCTTCCATCTCTACCAGGACAACATGGATATTGTGCACTAATCCAATATGTCAGCAGAGAGGTTTCATTCTAGATAAGTATCAATGGAGTGTTGTATAGCACCATGAGCTACTTACCCATCACATGCATATTAGTAGTATACTGTCATTAATGCAAACATTCTATCATGCATAATACATCAACTGAATATAAACAAATGCATAACAAAAGAATATCATGAAATGACAATGAAATACTTATCTTTATTTGTTTCATGGGTAGACTCCTTCTTGAGCCTTCCACTTTATCATCTTCTTCATTCATGACATCATCATTTCTTATCCAAATGCTCAAGATGGATAAGTGGCTCTTCAAGAATTGAGTCCTTCATATCACTTGAGGGATCTTCTTTGAATCGTGAGAGCTTGATATTCAGTTTCTCCCATTTCCTCTTATTATGAGTTGAGCTTATTCTTGTGTGTGCTCTTCCTAGAGTCTGATGAAAGTAATCACTTCCTTCAATTTGAGGTGTCCGTCCTGGTTCCAGAGCTGACTGATCTAGGGTTTGTCAGAGAAACCATAATTTTCAAAACTTGGAATATTTTAGATCTAATAGGATAGAAATATAGACCTCTTCAATTTGAGCTGTCCAATGTACTCCTTTTCTGAAAATAGTGGAGGGAAGCTCCTGGAACAGGAATCCCTAGTTTACCCATTTCTTCTACATAAATTCTTGATACTGTTTCTACGGTATCTCTTAAATTCTTGCTCCTATATGTCTGAAATTTTGTACTAAGGTAGCCACATCTATCCTTGTTCCAACACCATAGGTTTCATCAGAATTGGTTTCACAAATTGGGCCTTATGTGCGTTTTACCAAGGTGACATGTTTTAGGACTGTTCAGCATAGCAAAGTTGTACAAACTGCCACATGTCACTGTTTCATCTTCTGGGTCTGAAAATTTTACCATAGAAATTAAATTTCATAACCTTTCTATAACATCTTGAGAAATTTAATTTGGACCTTCATAGCCTGAGATATAGCAATTCTCTCTAGGTGTCCTGTTTGGGGAGGAATCTTGGGACAGGATGGAACCCTGACTTGGAGGAATCATATCTCCTAGAATATAGTGAATATGAGGCTAAAAATTATACATAGTGTACATAAGGAATTTATATTTGGCCTGTGAAATTTTCGGCTTCTGATCCTTCTCCAATATCAAGATATAGCAAATCTACCAAAATGTATCAATTTTAGTATTTTAGGGTTTTTCAAGCTCGGGGTCAAACTAGGGTTTGACTTTTCCGGAGTTTCACCCAACCAAAAATCTCGATCCAAGTCTCTAAAATTTTATTTTTATGAGGAGAGAAATCCTATGTTGAGCTCACTAAAAAATTCCTCTTCTGTAAAAATCCCTAATTTCCCTTACCAAAAACTGAAAATGCCCAGAATCAAATTCTGCTTCAACAAAAAGATGTGCCCTTAAATGAAGAGTTAGCCTAGCCTTCTTTTGCTGATGGGCTATGGAGAGAGACCCAAAAAGTAATAAGCCCTAGCTTTTGTAGTTGCACAATGTCTTCTTCTCAAGTTAGCTCTGATATCATGTTAGATTTTTACATTTAAGCAATATGATCTTAGGATCTTATCTAAGAGAATAACATGCACAACAATAAACACAAGAGACAAGAAACACAAAGAATTTTCCTCGAGGAAACCATAAAGGAGAAAACCCCACAACTTCCTCAGAGATAGAATGAGCACCAATGGCAGTAGTAAAACCCAAAAACATAAAGATGATCTCCAACAGCTTGTTCTCTCTCTCTCTCTCTTGAGAGAGCTTCTCCTCTCTCACTCATGTGCCCCAGTGAGTGAGTGTGTGCGTGATAAATAGAGAGGCTCACTCTCTATTTATATTCTTTCGTTCACTTAATGTCCACTTCAACATGTCGGCCCCACTTAACAATTAATTACTAGGTCCAACATCTATATGAGAGTCTAATAACCCTAGTGCCCCACAACTATGGGGACTTTTCCCTCCGATCAACAAGGAGGGTTAACCTTGACACAATTGTGGGGACTATTGCCCCGAATTACAATGGAGGGTTAATATCAGTGACTTTACATGAATTTTTTACATTATTGATTCTCCCGATAGGAACATCGGGGTATGACATGACTCAATTATATTACATATGCTTTCCAGAATAAACATCGTGTACAATACATAAGATATACAAGTGAATACATTCCAAAGTGACAAATACATCAACAGAACCTCTTAACTAGGAAGGTATTCTCTTGACACAATTTATCAGCACAAGTCTTCTTCTCTGTATCATCTAGATCAAAATCAAGTCATCTTTATCTTCAATTCATTTTCATCTTCAAGTCATCTTCATTGTCAAGTCATCTTCATCAAGTCTGGATCATCACTGGAGCATCATCGAGTCTGGATCATCACTTGATCTGGAGCATCACTGGATCATCATCAAGTCTGGATCATCACTGGACCATCATTATCAACATTGCTTCTGCTATCTCAATCAAATGGTGCTATCTCTTCATTCTTCTCATCATAGGAAGTTCTACAGAGCCAACCCTTTTTCATGTTGGTTGTAGGCCTAGCCTCCATGTAGGTCTTTATCTTCTTCAACAATTATATCTGACCATGGGAGGAACACGTCCAAGAACCATGTCAAAAAGGCCTTCCCATCACTTACATCTAACCATGGGAGGAACACATCCACCACCATGTCAGAAAGGCATGCCCAACACTCACATATGACCATGGGAGGAACACATACAAGAACCATGTCAGAAAGGCCCAGGGCTTACATCCAACCATGGGAGGAACACATCCAAGAACCATCTCAGAAAGGCCCAACACTTAAATCCTACCATGGGAGGAACACATCCAAGAACCATGTCAGAAAGGCCCAGCACTTACATTCACCAGTATGATAGGACACACCTACTATCATCTGTGAAAAGGCCTAGCACTTACAACCATTAGCATGATAGGAAACACCTACTATAATCTATGGAAGGGCCCAACACTTACAACCATCAGCATTATAGGACACACCTACTATCATCTATGAAGGGCCCAACACTTACAACCATCAGCATGCTAGGACACACCTACTATCATCTGTGGAAGGGCCCAGCACTTACAACTAGTGGCATGGTAGGACACAACTACTACCATCCATGGAAGGGCTCTACACTTACAACCAGTGGCATGGTATGACACAACTACTACCATCCATGGAAGGGCTCTACACTTACAAATGATCATGTGGGATCCAATCCCACAGTCGAATATTCTACGGCAAGGACGTCAAATTTCCTGCAACAAGGTTGTTGGACGAGGGCCCCAGGATGTCAAAAATGTGACAACAATCTACCGTCCAAGCCATAGCAGTGTCATTAGATTGACATGAAATCTGATAACAACTGCTAGGAATTGAATGTCGGATAACCGACGGGGTACTGTATATTAATAATAAAAAAATGTATATTAATATAAATTGCTCAGTTTGTATGGTTTTCAAAATTGCAAATTCACTGATTTCCATATCAATGTGAGCTTGTCTCTTGGGTTTTCCATGATCTAAATAAGAGAAAATAAAACCCTTTTATTAAACCCTTGCTCATAAACCAATTAAAAATATCAGGGACCTAATACTGACATGCATGGCCTAAATGGTGCCCTCCTCCAATGCAACTTTGCTTAGTTTAGTTTAGTTCAGTTTAGTTCATGTCAATTCAATGTGAATTTAATGCATATATTAGTTCACTTCCTAGGATCTAATTAGCCTCATGTGTGCTAGATGAGTCTTTAGAGTCCCTGGATCACATGCATGTGCCTATACTTAGTCACTTGAGCTTGAATGTAGTTGGAACTATAATTAGAGTGTCTCCTAGTTGACTTAGGGTTCACTTAGTGTAGCGATAGGGTAGTTAACTCACCCTAGTGAGTGTGCATGCTATCATGAGGATATATTCACTCATGTTAAACCTAATTAGGGTTCATAAATACCTAATTCGAATTTAAGTCTAGGGTGATTATTTATACTATCTACTTCATTCATTGAAGATTAATGAAATACACCATTCCTTATTTTTATTTGTTGAAATACACAAGAGGGAAGCTTCCCCCTCTAAACTAGGATATTATTAATATGAGTATGATATCATCCATCCCCCTAGTTAGACTTCAGATCAACCACTTTATCACCTTCCACAATCTCTATGGGATGCTCCTAGGAACTCAATGAAAATCTCACTTACTACAGTATAATATTGCACTAGAAAGTAGACTCAATAATGTTAGGATATTTATACACTTAGGAGTTAGTTAAGATCAAATTGTGTAATATATCTGTTAGGTAAAAGTGTGTTTCTTTAGTATCCATTAGTATGAATTTGTAAATATTATAATACGACAGTCATGATATGTTCTAGACATAGAGTGATCTGACGGTTCAACTTCTCTTATATCATACCTACCATTGATCCGTGACTTAACACCCGATTGGTCTATGATCTCTATTTAAAAAGCATAGAGGGTCCTTGGCTAGTTGATCGATTATGAGAAGCTCATGTAAATTTCTTTCTTTTGCATAATAAATTGCTCCAAGTAGCTATTTGGCTGGGGTCGTGGACTATTTTCCTCTCAAGGGTTTTAACCACGTGACAAACACTAGTGTGTTGATTTGTGATCTATTTTTGTGAAGCGGTTGCTGAAGGTGTTCAGTCTTTTGGGAGTATCCTATGTACCTGAACATGGTATTAGAACATTTATGAAGATCCGTTTTCGATTTTTATCAAGATCTGGAACCGGTGTTGCCGAAACTTTGAAAGGGTTTCTGGTTCTGGATTTTCTGTGCATTTGTGGCCTATGGGAGCTATTCCATTGCGTACGGAGCATCGTTTCCATTGGGAAATAGTTTTTGTTTCATCGAAAACTGTTTTTGTTTGTTCCAGAAACACCCATTTTGGAAAATTTGAAAGTATATTGTTACAGTGATGGATTTGTTTTTTTTTTAAATCTCTCATATTTTATCAGTTTTATTATTAGATCTTTTTTGTTCTAGTCTCGAACTGTTTCCTTCCCTGGCTGTGTATGCTCTTTGCTGTGCACCTTGCATGATCGCGGGGAATCAGAAACAGTGAGGGAAAGTTTTCTTTTCTTGTCTTCTCGGCAACGTATGCTCTTTGTCGTGCACCTTGTGCTATCATGGCAAATCAGAAACAGCGAGAAAACTTGAAAACGTAGACTTTCCAGGTAAACTAACCAAGATCTAACCCCATTGTGTGGAAAAAGTTTTTTTTTTCATTTCTTTTATGATTTGTAGGAAAAGAAAGCAAGCACGGAGAACGAGAGAGAAGAGTTATAATAAAAAAAAAACTTTCTCTTTCCATCGTTTTACATACCTTTTAAACTTAGCTCACTTGGTCCAAAGTTGTTTTATTCCTTAATAGGTCTTGAGTTCAAGTCTTATTAAGCTACTTTTTAGTGCATTCAATTTCTATTTTCAAGTTACTTTATTGTAAAAGTGCATCTCACATAAATAAATAAATAAATAAAAAGTAAGTCACTTAAGCCTTTTAATTTATTGCCACACTACTTAAAAGTCATATTATTATAAAAGTGAACATCACTTATTCTACAAAAGTTATTCACTTCAAAACAAATTTATTGCAAAGTGATTGTCAAAGGTTGATCTTGGGAAGAGGGAGCTTCCTTTTTTTTAGTTGGTCAAGTTAATATCTGCCACATCACTATTGGGGACATCTTCAACATTTTCTTTGATCAAGCATAACTTCATCATCCAGAATCAGTTTTCAGTGCCGATTTTTTTAAACCCGCATATTTTTTCAAGCTCTTTGCATCCAGGCAGTTATTTTCTATTCTTTCAGCCATTGTTTTACAGTATGTCCGCCCCTTGTGATATTATACTTGCAAGTTCTAACTATTTCTCATGGAAATCTCGTATGGAGGATGTTCTGCGAAGTAGGGGCCTTTTCAAGATAACCTTAGGGAAAGAAACAGAAGCCATTGATGATGATAAGAAAATTAAATGGGAAAATAGATGTGATGAAGCTCGTGGATTGATTGGGATGTCAATCTCTACTGATTTGCGATTCCACATATCTGGAATTGATGAACTTGATATAGCTTGGGAAAAGTTGGAATCTGTGTTTGGTAAACACAATGAAATTTGGGCTCATCAAATTGAGAATGAGTTGATTTCCTTGAATCCAAATGATTTTTCATCCATTCAAGACTATTTATCTAAGCATAAAACTCTTAAACTATTATGTATAGAATGCAAGATTAAGAAAGAAGAATCTAAGTGTTTTAAGAAGATGGTAGCCTTCCAAGCAGCAATGAAGAAGCACCACATCAGCCTAGATTCATCTTCAGAATCTACCTCTCATGGACATGCACTGTATGCTTCTGGTTACTCTTATACTACAATTTCTTCTTCTACTTCAATTGAATGGCTCATTGATTCTGGAGCATCTTATTATATGGCTAAGGATAAAGCCATCTTTTCTACTATGCATGAATGTAACACCAAACAAATATTTTTTAGTGATGATAGATCTCTAAGTGTTGTAGGATATAGAATAGTTTCAGTAGAAAATGGTCATTTCAGTGATGTATTATGTGTTCCAAAAATTTCCTACATTTTGTTATCAGTCTATCAAATTACTCATTCAGGTGAAGGTAAAACTGTGATGTTTACACCTCACCAACTTGTAATCAAGGATTTTAAAAATCTTGAAATGTCCTTGCTACTGGAACTATTGATGATATTACTAGGTTGTACAAAATTAACAACTTTGGGTCATCACCTTTTCCTTCAGTTTTTGTTGCTCATAGTGATAACTTGAACAAACTTTGTCATGAGCGATTTGGTCACTTAAATTATCGCTCATTGCAACAACTATGTAAAGACAATATGGTGACTGGTCTTCTGCTGGTATCTTGCAAGGATGGTGTTTGTTCTGGTTGTGTACTCGAAAAACATCATCGAGACATTTTTGACAAACATGCCTCTTAGCACGCCTCGGTTCCCTTGGAGCTTGTGCATAGTGACTTGTGTGGCCCTCTTCCATCTTCTTCCTTTTCTGGTTTCAAATATTTCTTAACTTTCATTGATGACTACTCTAGATGCACTTGGGTTTACTTCCTAAAACTTAAGAGCGAAGTACTTAACATGTTCTTAGCCTACAAGGCCCTTGTTGAAAAACAATTAGGTCATCAAATTATTAAGTTAAGATCTCACAATGGAGGAGAATATGTTAACAACAAGTTCACTACTTTTTGCACTGAACAAGGAATCCAACAATACCACACTGTTCCATATACACCACAACAAAATGGTGTAGCTGAACAGAAGAACCGCACTTTAAAATAAATGGCTAATTGTATGATCCAATCTAAGGGACTAAGTCTTCAATATTGGGCTGAGGCCATAAATTGTGAAAATTACATAGTTAATCGCACACCCACTAAAGTTTTACAAGGTATAACATCGGAAGAAGCGTGGAGTAAAATTAAACCAGATGTAAGTCACTTCCGTATGTTTGGTTGTGAAGCATGGGCTCACATTCCGGATGAAAAATGGAAATCATTGCAGCCTAAAAGTGAAAAGTGCATATTTGTTGGATATTCTGAAGATGCAAAATGTTATAGACTTCTTCAGCCACATTCTCATGATATAATCATTAGAAGATATGTCAAATTTGATGAAAATATCTTGGCTTGTGAGCCTAACTTGGCGAGTGTGGCATCTTTGGCCTGTGAGCCTGATTCGGCGATTGTGCCTTCTTCTTCTTCTTCCAGCTTCCTTGATAGGTTTCCAACTCTAGTTTCTGATGATGACAGTGAGGATGAAAACCCACCTTCGCCTGTTGATGTTCCTCAAATTGCACCGGCACCAATACTTCCTCGATGGGTCTGTTCAACATGTGAAGCAACTAGTGATCTTGCTCATGATCCTAGAGATCAACGTTGAACACGTTCTCAATTTCAGCGAGCCTCTTCTCTTTTGACTCAAGTTTTCGAGAATCATGATCCAAAAACTTTTGCAGAAGCGTCAGGAAATCCAGATTGGGATGCAGCTATGGATGAAGAATATCGTTCCTTAATGGCAAACGATACTTGGGATCTTGTTCCTCTTCCAAAAGGAAGAAAACTTATCAGATGTAAATGGGTCTACAGAACTAAGTATGCATCAGATGGAAGTGTTGAAAGACTTAAGACAAGGTTAGTTTCAAAAGGTTTTTCCCAAGTTGAAGGGATTGACTACAATGAAACCTTTGCTCCTGTCGCAAAAATGAATTCCATCTGCCTTGTTCTTTCCCTTGCAGCCTTACATAACTGGAAAGTCCATCAAATGGATGTCAATTCTACCTTTTTACATGGTGATTTACAGGAGGAAATTTCCATGGAACAGCCTCCTGGATATGTTCAAGATAACTCTAGCCTTGTCTGTCTCCTTATGAAATCCTTATATGGCCTTAAGCAAGCTCCTAGAGCTTGGTATGCCAAAATGGATAGCTTTCTCCTTGACACTGGTTTTTCTAGATGCCATTCCGACCCCAATGTCTATACCAAAAAAGTAGGAAACCATCTCATCGTACTTGTTATTTATGTTGATGATCTTATCCTTACTGGTAGTGACCCTAAACTTATAACCCAGGTGAAATACAATCTTAAGCAAAATTTTGAAATGTTAGACTTAGGACATTTGCATTATTTTCTTAGTCTCCAAGTCTTGGAAACCAAAGAAGGAATATTTCTTTCCCAGTCTAAGTATGCTTGTGACCTACTTCGTCGCTTCCCCATGGAATATTATAAACCATCCCCTTCTCCCTTCCAGTTTAGAGTCAAACTTTCTGCCACTTGTACTTCCCTTGAACTAGATGCCACCTTGTATCATCAGCTTGTTGGTAGTATTTTATACTTGACTCATTCCTATCCTAACCTTTCCTTTTCCATTGGTCATGTTACCCGTTATATGCAAACTCCTCATGAAAGTCACTGGAAAGCAGCAAAAAGAATACTTCGATATATTCAAGGTACAATTTAGTTTGGGATTCATTACAGTACAGGGGGGGAACCTTTGTTGGTTGGTTTCACTGATTCAAATAGGGCTGGTGATCTTGATGATCAAAATTCTACTGCAGGTTATGTTTTCAGTCTGGGATCTGGACCTGTTACTTGGGCTTGTAAGAAACAACAAGCTCTTGTTCTTTCTTCAACAGAAGCAGAATATCGAGTCGCAGTTAATTCCATTCAAGAAGCTTTATGGCTTTGACAGATCCTTTCAGAGTTTGGATTCAAGCAGTAGCAGCCTACTCCACTTTGGTGCAACAATCATAGTGCCATCAAGCTTGCTAAAGATCCAGTTCTACATCAGCGCAACAAACATATTGAGCTACACATGCACTTCGTTAGAAATCTTGTTCATGATCATGTTATTGAAGTGCTCTATTGCCCTATAGATGATCAAGTTGCAGGCATCTTCACCAAGTCTCTTACAGAAGTGAAGTTTACTAAAATTCGGTCTATGTTAGGAGTTCAGGAATGTGTCCTTAAGGGGGGATAAGCTCTAATGCCTCCTTCCTTCTCCTAATAGTGTCACTTTTGTAAATCCTTCAATCCTATCCCAATTTGTTCTTATGGGGGGATGTTAGGATATTTAGACACTTAGGAGTTAGTTAAGATCAACTTGTGTAATATATCTGTTAGGTAAAAGTGTGTTTCTTTAGTATGCACTAGTATGAATTTGTAAATATTCTAATCCGACAGTCACGATATGTTCTAGACATAGAGTGATCCAACGGTTCAACTTCTCTTAGATCATACCTACCATTGATCTATGGCTTAACACCCGATTGTTCTATGATCTCTATTTAAAGAGCATAGATGGTCCTTGGCTAGTTGATCGATTATGAGAAGCTCATGTAACTTTCTTTCTTTTGCATAATAAATTGCTCCAAGTAGCTATTTAGCTGGGGCTGTGGACTATTTTCCTCTCGAGGGTTTTAACCACGTGACAAACATTGGTGTGTTGATCTGTAATCTATTTGTGTGAAGTGGTTTCTCAAGGTGTTCAATATTTTGGGAGTACCCTGTGTACCCCAACAAATATGCCTTCAATTTTTCATTGTGCCCAATAAAAAAAACCTTGATACTCAAGTGTTCCAACTTAGTTATCTTCTTGTCATGCACATGAATATAAAGAGGGCAACCAAATACACAAACGTGTGATACATGTGGTTACTCACTAGTAAAGGTTTCTTATGTGTCTTGTCCTTCAATGCCCTATGAGGACATCAATTCAATATGTAGAGAGTTGTATCACATGCCACTACACAAAAACACATGGGAAAATCCAAGTGATGGGTCATGGCTTTGTTTGTATCTAAGATGGACTGGCTCTTTCTTTCTATAATCCCATTTTGTTGCAAGTTGCAATGTCCTATGATATATAAACTCCCTATGGATTACCGCTACCTTGTCAAAGACTTTGAAGGTGTACTATCCTCCATTATCAAACCTCAACATTTTACTCATTTTAGCTATTTGATTCTCCACAAAAGCTTTAAAATCTTGAAACTTCCCAAAGGCTTTATTTTTGGTCTTCATAAAGTAAATCCAAGCATTTGTAGAGGAATCATCAATAAACGAAATATAATAAGTGTTACCTTTCAGAGATAATGGCATATGTCAACATACATATGAATGAATCAGATCAAGAATCTCTCTTGATCTATGCTCACTTCTTGAGAAAGCAATATTTTCTCACTTCTTAGGAAAGCAGTATTTGCATGTTTGTTAAGTGGATAATGCTTACACACTCCTGGAATCTAGATCTTAAGTATGGAAATCAATGCACAATGTCCTTCAAGAGTGTCAATGCTCCATCGTGTAGATGTCCAAATCTCTTATTCCAAACTGCTACCAGCTTGTCATTATCAAGCACTAAAGCAGCATGTTTTACTAGATCTCCACCAAAAGGCTTTTAAGAGAGTGGAAGAGAGCTTCATGGTAGAGTAAACAATTGAGCATAGAAACCTCTCGATTAAGAGAAGAAATATACTGCAATAAATTGAGAAGTTATGTTTTCCAAAGGAGCCTTGGATGTTAAGAATCAGGATAATACATCTTCCTCTTGAAACATGCTACTCAACAAGCAACTGGATATGTACAAGAGACTTTGTTACTACAAATATCAAACAAAATAATTGGATTAGGGTAGGCGGCTGAAACGGACTCATTACAATTACAAATATCATATGAATCCCTTTTTCTAAAAAGAAGCAAAATGATCCAATTACAATTGCATAACAATGGTCTCTTGCTTGGACTATGTAGTACTAGTTTATTTCACAATTGTACTATAACATGCTATTTAGAGATCTTGTATTTAATTGGAAATAGCTATGCACTCCCTTCATGTGGTGTTCATGACGTAATTCGCACACCCATTATCAAATGTCAATCATTCATGGGCATAAAGGATGAAAGTTTGTACCCATTCATGGGCATAAAAGATAAAATATTTTACCCAATGTCAAACATTCTGTAACATTGATGAAACCAGCATAGATCCATCTTAAACCTAGATCTATTAAGCACTACGAGGTATCCAATTTCTTGAGGTGTCAATTTTTTCTTGAAGTATAAAAAAATTACATGTGAAGAAATTGGATCCTTCTCAATGCTTAATAGATCTAGGTTTAAGATGGATCTATGTTGGTTTCAATATTTCTATTTTATGAACCGACATGAAATTTTTTAATTAATTCTAATTTTTGATAAGTTATGAACTGCCATGAAATTTGTTAATTACTTGTTATTTTTGGGAACGTTACATTATGTAACATAAGGTGACAACATCAACTTAATGTAACATGACAACATCTCTCCCATACTGGTCTCTAGAGAAGCTTGCTACTCTCAGTGCAATCAATGATATGCCACTTGAAACTACAGTTCAAACATTGCTAAAATGTTCCAGTCATCTTTTAGAGGCATTATGGACAAGGATCCATTTCCAAAATGCAGAAATGCATTTCAAACTCCTAGGGTGATGTTTTCAGTAACAAAACATTTCAAAAGGGTATATTGCTCATGGACCTATAAACTATTAGAAGTCATATGTTCACTGTCTTTCTGAAGATCATTATTCACCAGCTTTCTAGATATGACTCCCGGTTCATTATTTTCTGAAGAATTATGAATGTTTCGACGATCAACAAAAAGGATCACATGTACAAATTTTACTTCCGCTTCCCATAGATGCGCCATCACTTGATAAATGGCTTGGGAAGCATATCTTAATATTTGATCAGTGCTATTCTGCAACACATCATGCTGATTCCAAAGTGGAAAGGCCCATGGAGGTGGATGTTGAAACTACACATCTCCAGTTGCTAGTGGAATTCCTTCTTGCGAAAGTTTATGAGATTAAGAATCCTTGTTTTGTGAATTTGCGCTGCAAGCCACAGAAAAAATATTATAGGGTCAAATACTGTTTGCAAAAACAAATTCATATGATTCTACAAAACACATGCTTGACTTACCTTTGCTTATTAGAATCCATGTTACATATAGACCTTTAAAAATCATAAAAGCTAAATTCTAAACATTACAAAAAAATCAATAGCAGATTCTCAAATTTATAATTTCCATCCTCACTGCAGCACTAAATACCTTTGGTTCTCTCCTTTTAGAACTTCAACACAAATAAGATAAGGTTCCTTTTGTCTAGAATTTAAGAGAACAGCTTCATCTTCTAGTATATGTACCACATGATACAATCCTTTTCCCATTGGAAAGCAGGTGCCTCTCAGTAAAATCATGTAAATGACATAAGATGCCAGTAATTTAACGATAACCAAGTTGTTCTATAGTGTGTTGCACCCAATAGTTGATATACACAAAGTTAGGCTTATATGCCAATACAATAAATACATAGTTTCTACCCGTTTACAATAAATAAAGCAAGATTAGACAGGTTATATGGTAAAATGAGCTAACAATAAATACAAATTGCTCCTACTTCTTTCCTAACATATAAACAACATTAATAGAGATTACAGCTACAGGAATTTCAACAACAATTATAATCATACAAACTTTATTTTTTGTTTATAGCTTGGACAAATTTACACAATGTCAAACAAAATTCCTCCATTCAAAGAAAAGCTTTTAGATGTTTGCTAAATAGTTCCACTTTAGGTTTGTAACTTCAGAAATATTTATCCACGGAATAAGACTCATCAATTAAGGTATTGTCTTTAGTTTTTTGTGAAAAAAAATACACTAAAAAATTAACATTCCTAAAATGATCTAACAGACACAATGAAACTCATCAATTAAGGTGTTGTCTTCAGTTGTTTGTGAAAAAGGATACACTAAAAAATAACATTCCTAAAATGATCTAGCAGACACAATGAGATACTTCCAGTTCATTTCAAACCCCCCACTTCGAGCCCTTTATTTCAACTGAGATTCTTGATGTTTACTTTATGCCTCCTTAGAGATTCAACCAAACCCATACAACTATCTGAAGTTTGGCTCATAAGTGTTGAAAGAGGGTGACACATGGGGATATCTGGATTAAGTTCCACAAAGTCAGAAGAGGGTGACACAGAGGGATACTCAGATATTTAGGCATAACTTTTGGGGATGGTCTCTCTCCCTCATTATGGTGATGTCTTTAATCATTTTATTGGCTTCCAAATAAATCCCAGTTTTATAGTTGGATATAATTTTGACATGCTTTCTATGGTGGAGAGTAGTGATTGCCCAGTCCCTTTTCATCTTTGCATGATCACAAAATAGGAAGATATTCTTTGGCTTATTGACATCTACACACAAGGAAATATCATTCAGATAAATGGGTGGCTATAAGAGATGCATGGAATAATCCCACACCCCTACTCCTAAAGCCTGCCCCAGATGGGTGCAAGGAAGTAATTTGGAGCTAACAAAAAAATACACTCCACACTGTTGTCAAAATGATACACCCATTGGGCTCTTATGCAAAACCCATGGCACTCCCACGACAAGCCACTTTTGCCTCTCTTTTTTCAAGTGGAGCCTATGGGAAGACCCCACAGTATATGTCAAAGGAATTAAACTTATAAAATCCCTAATATTTCTTCTTTTCTCATTCTATTTCTAATTTCACCCATCTTTGGATAAGCTTTTCAGTGGGCAAAGTGTTGGTTATTGTGACAGTTTGTATCAGAAATTAATGGCTACCATACATATTTTATTGTTATTAAGAGAGTTCAAGAGGTAAACTATAAGACTATGCTCTATTATTTTTTATGTTTTGTTCATTTATTCTCTTCTTATACTCCTCATACCTTCTATTGAAGAACCAAGTCAATAGTAGGACCAAAGAGCTATACATTCCAAGAAAAGGCAACGTCTAGAGACACCATTAAAGCACAAGAACAAGTGAGCATAGCTCAACATACATAGGAACACAATATTTCATAAAAAAAGCAAATATAATTTCATTATAGATTGATCCATAAGACCATATATCAAATCCCTTGCAGGGAGGAAGACGTGGTCAACTTTGATTGGCTAGGGGCACCAAATTCCTTTGTTTCCTTGACCTACACACTAGTCAAATGTTTTAGTCGATCTAACTGACCAATCAACTACCCAATCAAGCTCCTAGTCGATTGTTAATTGTCCATTGATTGTATCCAAAGATGTGATGAACACATTCTAACACTCCTCAATCAACAACGCTTATGAGAATTAGGAGGTGAAATTACTTCTATATAACCCCCCATAATTGCAATTTCCTAAAGCTCAAGCATGCCCCAATGTTTCACAAACTTATCTTTTGTTAACACCCCCCCAACGCACCTCATAATTGCAGTTTCTTGAATCCCAACCATGGCCCAAAGTTTCACAATTAGCTTTTGTTAACATCGTCGCCCAAATTATCAATCTTCTCATACCATGCCCAAATTAGCAATCTTCTCACACAGTCTTCCATCATGACAATGTCAAACCTTTTCTATGTAAGGTGGCATCAAAATAACAATTACCAAAATTGATAAGATTGAAAACATAAATAAAAGAGCATAAGTTGTGCTCATCCATCGTTTTGGAACACAACATTCATTGCATGGTTAAAATACTGCTCTTAACTTAGGTAGGAGAAAAAAATCTTTATATACTATGGCTTAGCCAGAAAACATGTAAATAAGAGGTAACTGGACTTGGAACTTACTCCATTACTATATATACATTTGAATTATCTTCATATGCTTCATGAAATTTCACCAAGTATGGTGTTCTTTCAATGCTCTGAGAAGTAAATTAAGTAATGTTCTGTCAATGCTCTGAGAAATTTCACCAATTCACATTGCAGCTTGTTTGCATATCAGCACTCTGAAAAAGTAAGAATATGCTCCATATATCCAAGGCCAGTAAATAATATGCAAGAAGAAAACGATGATCCATCAAGTGCACTTGGATCTGGATAAATAAATTAAATTGGCCATAATCTATTACTAAAAACATCAACCAGATATGACAGTGCCCACTGGTACTCCAACATTTAACACAATCTATGTTTTGCAATTGTTTGCGGAATGCTGGCTTCATAGCCATTAGGATTCCAAGATCATAATATAAATAATGAAATATGACAACAAATAGCAACAAGGTGATGGGATAAAATCCATTTGCAACACAGTTTCTCTATGAAGCTCACAATTAACACACATCTAGAGAGATTAATTATGGTTTGGCCCTGTTGGCAGCTGTCTCAACGATTTGAAGTTTGAACAACTCATCATTTAATAGATTTACCATAGCAATTCAAAGAGAATTGGCAGGCTTTCATCTATATTTTAATGTAAATGTCTGCTACTGACAAATCAGATGTTTTTGGTTTTGGAAAGCAAACCAACATAGAAATATTTTTAGTAAAAAAATACCGTCTTTAACTTGTTCTTGCACAAAAGCCTCTTTTTTATAATTGATTTTAGATGGACTATATTTATCTTCATCCATTTTCCTTTCTTCTCCCAACAATTTGGTGGTCCTTCCTCAATATTATTATATAACAAATAGCACATTTCTATAACCAGTAAACAGTAAGGAATCCAGTCTACCCCATTTCCAGTATGTTTTGGTTTCTGTAATAAGCAATGCTAAAAAATCTCCAATCAAAATTATTTTATAAGATACAACTAGCATTCATTTATCTTAGTATACAAACAAGATATATAGTTAGGAAAAATCAACATTCCTAATTTTTTTTTAAAATAAAGTGGGCATAGTTTTCCAGTTAGCCATTGGAAATAGTGATTACAGCTAATGGAGAACAGAGGCCTTGCTCCTACAGTACAAGAACAACATTGATCATGTATGATAAATCCAAACATAGCTTGGGATATTTTTCAAGCTTGTGGGATTCTGCAACATTTGGATATCTTTTGCCTGCCCTGGGATTATGGTCTGTGATTACATGCAATGTTAATTATGCAATTGACAATTGTAAAGAAGGAAATGGGATCCAAACTTATAGTTAGCTATCTTAATCCATAGTCAGCTCAAATGTTCTCTCTACCCTGATCTCGTTCTAGTCTAAAAAGGATAAAGTTGATTCATCTAAAATCCCAAGTTCAATCTAATCTCAAAGATGAATACCTCAAAAAAAAGTGTTTGTGATTATAGTTAATGGAAAAATGGGAACAATTTATCGTACTAATGTTGATTACAGCTAATGGATAGATGCCAGATACATATTGAACTGAGAAATAATGAACAGGGTATCAGTACATTCAGACTACTCAACACAAATTATCAATTAGAAATTATGCTTCATTTCTTTGACCAATTATGCCAAACACATAGTATGCAAAGTCATCACATCCTCAAAAATATATAAACATTTACTAATGACAAACTCCATGCTCTTTTCCTATTACTTACTATAGTCTATAAGATGGGTGTTATTGATTGGCACTGTCTTTCAGAAGAATTGTAAAGAGCTCTGCATGTGTCTTCAACGTCTTCCCTATGTTGTTGGTTCTCCTTAGGCTGCGTCATCGATGCTATGCATGCTAGGGCTTCATATCTTTTGTGTTTGTGTTGGGCTGCGTATGATAGGGATTTTTATGCTTTCCAAACCCTTGCTACATATGCTAGGGCTTCCTTTGCCTCAAGATACAAATCTCAGTGGATAGAGAGTGGATACAATATGACTAGGGATTTCTTCAGGTTATCTGGCAATCCTTCTATGTGAACTTAATGGATGCAAAAGGACTTAAGTCTCACACAAGAGACAAATGAAAGGAGCATATGTTCAATAAAAAATGACTATGAGGATCCATTTTGGGTGTTTCCATATGACGGAGAGGGAGGTAAGTGGTGATAGAAATATTGTTTCCTTTGTTCTCTTTCGGGGCTCCAACCGCATTCATGAATACAGTCTGCACAGTCAGTAGATTTTCTCATTTTATGGTTGTTTGGTAGACAAAGGATTTAAGGGAGTTTGCTGTGAGAAGAAGAGTACCTCCATCGTTGCCAAATTTCCAAAAGAGGAGCATCATCTCTTGCACTTGCTATATGAATTGCTGAAGATCTTAAAGTTGATAAATGTTTTTCCATGGTTGAAGATTCTTTACCTAATGAGGTCCTTGCAATTTCCCATACTATTGATCACTTTTGTCATTTTCAAATACTAATATAATTTGGACATGTTTGCTATCGTTAAGTGCACATGACCAATTCACTATTCCATATATACTATTTGTTGTGTATCAAGCAAATTAGCTCATCAAAATCAGCACTACTGGTTGTTTGTAAGCACTCTAAGCAACCACATGCTGCTAACCATGAGAGAAAATATGTTTTGTCAACCCCAATGTCCCTCTGTGAACTAACTCAGTACATGAGATTGATAACTCTAGTAATTCCAATCCAAAATTGAACTTCTAAAATAGAAACAATCACAAATTTAGCTAATAAAGGGCCCTCTTCCCAACCATATTTAACCATGTAGCAACTATGCAGTCCCATACATGAGTCTATAACTATGTAACTGTAGATTTTGTGGCAACAAATTTCACTACCACTACTCCAAACGGATCTAATGAAATCCAAAAAAGATATTAAATGTAACAGACAAATGCATACATGACAATCATAACAAATATGGAATCTTCATTACTTCCACGAGTATAACCATGCATTTATAGAAGTTCATTTCTAACAATGAAATGAATCGTTAGCAGAAGCTATCATGTAAAATCAAGTTAGTTACCATAAAAGATCTCGCTTGTAAAATATGAAAGATCTCACTTGTAAAATATTCCCAAAAATATTTGGGATATCCTTCACATTTTGTCACATATTAACATGCATATCTCAGTGTTCTCTCTAACCATTTGAACCATTATGGCCTTTTCTACACATAACCTGAATTTTTATGATAAGTGTTTCGTAGGCAAAGTGCAAAATTGAAGCCTAGACATATTGAATTGATCCAATCAAAATTATAAGCCATGAGAAGGAAACTTGATGCAGAAATTCCACAATGCTTCTAAGCTAGTTTTCTACACCACGTCTTTAAGAGTTATTGGATTTTAAATTTTATTCTGGGGTTGTGGCCAACATCAAATTGATTGCAACAACAAGTTTAAGCAAATTTGATTAAAAATGCAAGAAGTTTAAGTGAACTTGATTCAAGTACTGTGAATATTGTATAAGATCCAATCCGAAGAATGGGATAAATAAATGGAAACACACTAGGAGGGTGGAAAGAACCAGAATATATCATGAATGCCACAGATGTAGCTAGGGAAACATTGCGGGCAACCCATCCTAGGCCAAAAACAACTAACGCAATCACTCCAAGAGTCTCACAACCCATATGAGAAACGAACAAGTTGTACTTCTGCATATGAAGTTCAAAATCAAAGTTGTCAATTTTATAAAAGGCTCAACAAGAGGCCTGATTATCTATTTTTTGTACTAGATGGTATAATACAATATTGATTTTACAAGAAAAATTCAATATGTTTACATTAATTTTAGTGTTGTTTTTTGGGTATGAGTTTAACTAGATGACTCTTAGAATTGTAATTTATAATTTATTTAAAATATTTCTTAAAATAGAAAAATGGGTCGTAAAAGCTTAGAGCTTACCTGCATTGCTGGTGAGGAAACAACACAGCATAGACAGGACCAAAGTGATCAATTGTCAATTTTATCCCTTTGGGTGCAATCATAATATCTATAAGTTCCATGATTGCCATTGCTAAAATTTCCCCTACACTAAGCCGAACCAATATACTAGATTTTATGTCTCAAGAGAAAAGCACAACTTTGAAATCACTGATTAACATGGGCAATGAGCATTCCATGAATCACTGAAGACCTACTAATTGAATTCCTCATCATTTCTATATCTACTAGGTATCATCTCAAACAATTTCAGTATGACCTCATATTCAACAAAACTTTAAGATGATTTACCAATGCAAAACATCAACTTAAAGCACATTATGAACTCATTTGTGCTTTTTCCTAGAGTAGAGAGATGTGTGTGGTTGTTACAAAATATGGAACAAATTCCTTAAAGTGACCATAAATGCAGGGTGTCACAAGTCCTTTTTACTAAATTTTGACTCTATTCTGTAAGTGCAAAGAAAATATCTTAATTTGAATTTTTGTATGTAAATCAGCTTTATTCTGTTTTACTTCAACTTGCCTCATCTATGAATTGATACTAAACTTGGTTCTAATGTTGAATGTGAGTTTTGTCCGGTTCATAACTTTGTAGTGATCCTAACCCAATATAATATTTAAAGTTATTGTGTATCATCACAAAAGATAGGGCTACATGAGCATTAGTAAACCAGCAGAAATATAGAACATGATAAATCATTTAACACACCGTGTCATAACTCTTATTATTACTATTTGGTAATTTTCTCCATAATTTCTTGAAGTGCAACACCCTTTGTAATTTGGGAGCAGTGTTCCTCCTCCTAAGTAATATTTTATTTACACTTTTCATAGTGGCAAAATTATTGGCTTATGTTACTAGTGGATAATAGGATCACTACATAGTCAATAGAATATGGAAGTTTTCATCTAGTGAACCTGACTCTAGAATATAAAGAAACCATAATAATTCAACTCGACAGAACAAAGTAGCCCCAATTAACTAAGGATGAATTGCTCTAGTCTCTATCATGTTGAAGGAGCTTAACCCTTTTGTAATTTTTTCCAACAATATAGAGGCAACCTCTTGTTTCATATATGGTTTGATAGAAATTTTGCACTTTCATCACCGAAAATGTGTTTCTTGTTAAGGATATCTACCTCTTGCTTAATTGCCAGTCCTTAAAGCCATAATTTTAACATTTGGATCCTTTTGAAAAGGGTGATTTGAAAAGTTCCCCATGTCACTAGTGTTGCTACAGAAAAAACTATAAATGTTAATACTATAATGATAAAAATTTCTGAAAGGCCTTGAAGGGACCTGCCGAGCAAAAAAGAGAACTACATTTTGAACCCTGGGCGTTGCCAACCTAAAGTTAGGGAAATGGAAATAAGAAGATGTTGCAAATTTGTAGAAGCAAGAAAGTTTTCTTCCATAATTATGTTGGCATTTGAGACATTGGTTTGATATAGAATCAACAAGGTAGTTATTTTTCTTGTTTATATACATGGAAACACACGGAGAAAGGGAAACCTAGAGCAAAGTAGAAAAACAAATGCAGGGAAAATGTTTTTTGCCAGTGATTAATAGTAAATAGAAAAAAGGAAACATCAAAAAGATTCTATCATATTCCAAAGATAAATATACCAATCAATTAATAATTCAGTATCATATTCCAACATTAACGCTATCAATAAGTCATCAATTCAAACGAATCCAATTATTGGAATTGGAATCCTTCATAAATCCAATTCAATGGAGCGGTGGCCACAGAAAGATATTCATACCTAGATAATAAATGGATTTCTATCAATATGGATATGAGAATCTTCTATTTTAAATACAATCTAAATGAACTTGGAAAATACAAAGGAAAAAAGTGAACACACCTGTTTTTGGCCAAACGACGTCGCTAGAATGAGGGCAAGCCCCTCCTCCGATATTGTCCCACCACTTTGAACCAGAAGTACCACTGTTCACATTGGCCACTGATTCTACTATCACGCCATCTCTCCTGATCCTACTCTTCTTCTTGGGATACATAAGCATAAGAGATATGAAAAACTTGGAATTGGAGATGTAGATGTTGTTTCCATTTTGGAAACCCAGTTGGGAATTATGAAAACTCACTTTGCAAATTCCAGAAAACATAGTGCAAATCCCATTGTACTTTGATGGGATTCCTATGCACGATATGAGGCACTGGCATGGTATTCTATAACTAACCCCTGAAGATAACTCTCAAAATGCTTTCAAATATTGGACACAATTAGTGAATGCTCATGTAAAAAAGGAACATGTTTCCACAAGTCAAGTAAAATGCGAAATGTTAAGAAGTTTAAATAGTTACAGACTTTGACACAATAGTGGTGATTTGGAAAGATGGAAGTGCCTATAGAAAATACCCATGGGTGAACCATAGATATTATTTGTAGAATTGTTGATGTGATGGAAGATGACTTGTTCCTGAATTGATTGCTATTTTGCTTAAGACTTTGTTTATTTAGGAGTTTAATCAAACAGTTTGCAAACATCAAAGCAATTGGCACAACTAAAATTATATTGGATTCAACATTAAACCACAGTACATAAATTTAAAGCAAGACATTATCTATGGTATTGAAACAAATAAGCTCAGTACAGATGGATAAAGTCTCCCTTTAATCTGGCCTGTAAACAACCCTGTAGAATACCTTTTTGGAACCTGACTGATATAGATGACTTTTTTTGCAGCTCACTACGGGTGAAAAGAATGATTTTTTTGGCCCCAATATTGCTGTAGCAGCCCTCACAATTGTGCCCAACTAGTTTGATATGACCCCAGCCAATGAATCTCCTCAGGAAGTGCACCCCAACATATTTTTAAAACGTTGGAAAAGTATTTTCAAGGGAGGCAATCTCAGAATGTAATGCCCCGGATCTGGTGTGTTGAGAAATCTAATAATATGTTTCCAATACACCTTGGAATCCCCTCCCTCAACAGTAAACAACCGCAGCGATCAACGGTGGATGAGGATGTGTCCCCCATTTTTAGATTCACAACTCCAAAGGTGTGCCCCCTTGGTAAACCTCAATCAACATAGTCATCCTCCCTTCTTTGCATTAGATGGGATATATCTGATCATGGAGAAGAAAATGAACACTGACCCCTTTTATGTCTTGGAAAACCTATTTTTTGAAAGATTTGCTTAGATCTAGTTTGTTGTTCAGTGAAGAAAGAAAATCTTCCTTTGATAGATCGAGAAATCCAGTCAAAACTGGTAGCCCAAAAAATAGCTTCCTTTGATAGATCGAGAAATCTAGTAAAAATGGTAGACCCAAAAATCCCCACCTGTGTCGGAATTCTCCCGCTGGAATGAAATGTCATGAAGAATCATTGTTGTTTTCTGCTTTGTGTTTTTGTTATTTGTTTTTTTTGGGGTCTTTGTTTTACTTTTTATATTTTTTTTTGATATTTTTATTTTTAAATTTTATTGTCTTTATGGATATGTGCAATATTTATTTTACATTTTTTATAAAAAAAATTATATATGTTATTTCAAAGATGATGTTGATGAGGATGAAGATGACCAGGACAAGGAGTATGATTAAGAAAATGATAATGGTGTCCATGATGATAATGAGGATGATGATGGTGACCATCATGATGATGTTTATGATGGTAATATTCATTATCCTAAGATTTGGTTAATTGGTCCAAAACATGAGCTTGGATTGTGTGATGCTAGTTTGGGAAGGAAAATAATGATATTTTTCCTTTTGCTTAGATGTTTTGTTCATTACAATTAATTGTAAGAAATAATATAATAGATTGGAGTGATGACAATGGTGACGAGATGATGTTTACGACGACAATGACAATGGTGATGTTTAATATGATGATGACAACAAATATTATGATCATCATAATAATCAAGACGACAAGAACAATGATGATAATAATGATGACCTCAATGATGGAAATAATTGTTATCATTGGACTGAGGATAATGATAATGATGAGCGTAGGTAAGATACTATGGGTTCCACACCCTTCCGTTGTGAGATTTAAGGTTGGGTGAAGTTCTTCATCACCAAATACCCCATGTATCTAGAAGTAAGGATGTAAGAACCATTACTTTCAATAACAACAAAAAAGGAAAAAAGAAGGAAAACCGGAACAAAACCCATTGTTGTTCAGTAATGAAATGGGTAGAATGTCTAGGTTGTAATCACCACTAGTGGAGTTATCATTATAAGGAGGAGTTATTATCAGTTCTCTCAAAGGGAATATATGCAGAGATAAATATGTCAATTTTATTAACAATCTCTTTGAACGCATCCTTGGTCCAGCAGTTGATCACAAGGCTTGGGATCCTGACCCAAACAAGGATCTAATCATCCCTGTCATTCCACGCATTGAAACGTGTACTCCATAACTTTAGGATGATTGGTGAAGACTACACTTGCCACAAGAAATTTAGAATGGCCAAGGCATCTTCCTTTTCACACACATCACTGCAAACCATCCTCCCATCAAGATGAAGCCCTTTGGTGTGGAACCAATTAAATATTTTCAATTCTTTTCATATAATTTTAACATGGTGTCACATTAGGTGAAAACTTGAATCTATAGTTTGACATGATCCATTGCCTAAATTTTTTGTGTATGATCTTCACATATTACATGGTATGCTAGGAAATTATCCATTGAACTCAAGT
>LPNX010841210.1:118223-122070 GCA_001517045.1 Pseudotsuga menziesii
ATTGTTTAGCCCTCATGTATCACAAAATTCATCTTAGGGTAATTTTCATGACTATTTAAAGCTAATTTAGCCCTAAAATATACATGTGAATGAAGATTGATGCTATTTACACCCACATACTTGTGAGAAAAATGCCCAAAACCTCTGCAACAAGATGGCTTTCTATTGTAACTATGCATAGAATGCTGGTTCAGTCTACAAAACTTGCCTAGAATTCATCTTCCATTCCAAGGTTTGAATTTTGGTCCTTTCCTCATTGTTATGCTACCCAAAATACAAAAAAATCACCTTTGAATGCTCATGGCCTGAAAATGGCCTCGAAATTTACCCCAAGATACACATTCAAATAGCTTTTATTTTGATCTGAACTTGGTTTTCATTTTTTAAAGTAGTAGACAGTGGTTTGGAGAATTTTTGTGTTGCATGGCATATAAAGAAAACATAAAAATTGGGACAACAAAAGGAAAAACAACACAAATTAATCCATAAACCAATGATGATTGTGAAGAAAAATTTAGAAATCAGAAACCTAGGGATAAATAACTGGAAACATAGAATAATAGGTGGTGTCCCGAGCACAGAAAAATAAAAATTCTTGGCATAATTGGGAAACAAAAATTTTACAACATAGACCTCCACAGTCACTAGGGTCAACCTTAGGGTTAGGGATTTGGGGCAGTTCCAAGGACTTAGAATAGGTTAGCTTCTTTGAGTCACTATCCTCTTCAATTTTGTTATGTGATACCCTTGAGAATATCCATTAGAGGAAATTTAAACTCAAAATGGGCCTTTTAACTTTTATTCAAATTCCATGTCATCATTTGTTAGCCAATGAAATTGCTTTAAATTTGAAATACCGTATAGATATTAAACACTTTTTTAATATAAATTTGGGGATAGGTATCATTAAAAAAACTACTTTTTTTGTTTGAATTTTCGATGTATCTCCACATGTTTTTACTCAAATTTCGATCGAGAGAGATCATTGGATGCAGAATTAAATTCCGCATCCAACGAGTATCCACTTGGCATACTTTTGACGGACCCCGCTACCCCAAAAACAAGAAATACCTAAAAAAATATGATGAACGAGTACCCACTCGGCATACTTTTGATGGACCTCGCTACCCCAAAAACAAGAAATACCTGAAAAAACATGATGATGAGGTATTTCTTGTTTTTGGGATAGCGGGGCCCGTCAAAAGTATGCCGAGTGGGTACTCATTGGATGCGAAATTTAATTCTGTATCCAATGATCTCTCTCGATCGAAGTTTGAGTAAAAACATGGGGAGATATGTCGAAAATACAAACAAAAAAGTAGTTTTTTTCTTTTATTTCTCCAAAATTAATAAATATTATTTTATTATTTTAACTATTATTTTATTAATTTTTTTTATGAGACCCATTTTGAATTGAAATTTCCTCTAATGCAACGGTTTTAGTACTTCATCCCTACATCCGAAAATTGGTTTCAGGAAAACTTCCTCTGCCTCCTTTGAGTAATCCACAAACTCCTCTTCCTCCATCCTAGCCTCCCAAGATTATCACCTCATAAACCATATTTCTAACCAAAACATATAGAAGAATATAAAATCGGGAGATCATTATATTGACTATATATTATTTTCAATATCAGGAAACAAGAAGATATTTTTATGTGCAACTAAATGCTAAAAAGGCTTTCAAATGCCAATATAGTTGGAAATAATGCATTGAATCATGTCACACATTGGTTAATTTTAAAAGATAATGTTGCAACACAAAGTTGTGATGATGCCCTAGTTTCTGATTGGTTTATGGATCCTAATGATATATTGGTGTATTGATCTTGCTATTCTCTCTTTTTGGTAATGCTTGAGTATCTTTCCTTAGAATTCATCTAACACTTTGTGCTTTCATGGAATGGGAACCGATCAACTTAGGGTTTCCCTAAGTTTTAAAGAGTTAATAATTGCTCCTTGATGAAGTATTGTCTATGCAATGTTTGACAACATGGTTATTTATGTGGTTATGTGAGTGTGATGCCTCCGAGTTAGAACACTAGGAGATGATGGTGAACTTCACTCATATGTCATTTGCTCATGACACATTCATCATCTTCTCATGGATTTCCCTAGAATTTTTGGTTTGATTTGGCATATTGATGACATGGATTATCATTTTTATGAAGCACTAGGCTTATTGCATGTTAATGATGGTATTTGGACTTTGGAGTATTTTCTATTGGGGTGCTCTAGCTCATTGGATGTGGTTCACACTTATGGATGACTTTTGTACTACATGATAGTTTAGTGGGGTATACCTTAACAAGAATGGAACCTTATTACACAAGTTATTACTTTGTTGATATTTGCCACTTAGGCCCCATTGACTTTTCTCAAGGTCTCCAATAAAATCCTAGCGAATTGGCCAAGAGGATTAAGTGGTTAGTTGCCTTTATTATAAATATTTTTTTTGTTTGTCTTAGTGCTATTTTTTTCATTCTTATGACTAGGATCAATATACAACACATTAATAATGTGTTCTATATTGAAAAACTCTAATGGACAATTGGGATAAATAGCAAACACTATGGATGGGAAAAGTCGACTAAGAATACAATTCTCCTATGGTCCTTTTTGTTTTATCATTTGATCATTTTCGTCATGTTTTAATGGGTTTTGCCAATTATTTGAGAGGTATAAAAATGAAAAACGACTCTCTTCCCCAACCCCCTATGTGTTCCTAAATAGATAAATGACTCTCAAAACAATAAAAGAATGGGGAAACATGAATTGAATTGGAATGAAAGGTCCACTAGTGGAAAATGAGAGATTAGTGACCAAAAAAAGACCAAAATCCGCATATCAATGACCACTTTTGGTTTGGCGATCGTTGGTGGCTAATTTACGGTCTTTTATTACGCGACCAAAATTGGTCATTTTTATTTTGGTCATTTATAGCTTGTCGGTTGGTCATTAATTTGGTCATATATTTGGTCATTGATTTGGTCATGTATTTGAATCAATGACCAATTATATGACCACATTTATGACCAAATTAATGACCAAATTAATGACCACATGACAAGCTAAAATATCACCAAATTTGGTCGCGTAATAAAAGACCATAAATTAGCCACCAAAACTGTTTTTTGGTCATTGATATGCGAATTTTGGTCATTTTTTTTGTCATTTATATATCATTGTTTGGTCACATATCTCTCAATTATTGGTCACTAATTTAGTCATTTTTAGTCGCTTTATGTGTGGTCATTATATTTTAGTAGTTTGAATGGTGTCCATTATTAATCAATATAAATTTTTAATATGATATTATGTTTAATTAAAAAAAAAATCATACATTTATTCTCATCTAATATACTTGTGAATTATGCAATGTTACATTATAATTAATTATAACACTTGTAAATAATATCTATTACACATGTAAATCATACAATGTCACATTAATTAGTTAATAATTACAACATTGATACATAACATAAAGTACAACCATATATATAAGTTTTAAACCACAAATTATATTATATGAGATGTCAAAAGTATTACAATAAATATGAGTTTTCTCAAATACTCATATTAATTTCCATATAACTTTATAGGAAAATCATCACTTTTCAAAATATTACAATGGCTAAACCATCATACTTGCACTTGGCTTCAAAACCATACTTAGATCCCACGTCAACAGCTTCAAAACCATACTCAGCACTAAACCATACTTAGATCCCACGTTAGCAGCTTTAAAACCACACTTAGCAGCTTGAAAGCCTTAACATCGGGTTCTTCATACTGAATGGCAAATCTTCAATAGCAGGCTCTTCATACTGAATGGCAAATCTTC
>LPNX010841260.1:0-73873 GCA_001517045.1 Pseudotsuga menziesii
GTCACAAAATAGGATAGTGGACAAAGTACTACCAAGATCAAACTCTGAAAGAATTCCTTGCAACCAAACTGCTTGGATGCAAGCATTCACCGCTCCTCGATACTCGACCTTTGCTGAAGATAATGTTATGGCAGCCTGATTTTTGCAAGATTAGCAAATGGGGCCACCACCAAACATGAATATATATCTGGAATTTGACTTCTGATCAATAGAATCACCCCCCCAATCAGAATATGTGTATCCAACTAGCTCTAGCTCGGAGTTTGCAGCATAGTGAATGCCGTAGGTCTTGGTTCCCTGAATATACTAGAGGAACCTCTTGGCTGCCTTCCAATGAAGATCATGAGGCTACTGCATGTATCTTGATATATCATTCACAGCTTAACAGATATCAGGTCGAGAATGTGTCAAGTACAACAAGCTACCAATCAGTTGTCGATAGATAGTGCAGTGCATGGGAGGTGTGATTTTTCCTTCTTCAAGGTTGATCCCTGAAATGAAAGGGAATGGTGCAGGCCTACATTCAGCCATGTTAAAATTGAATAACAAATCTGATATGTATTTGGACTAAGTGACCATTATCCCTTCAGAAATTTTCTCAATTTTGAGCCCCAAAAATTGTTTTTGGAGCCCCAAATCACTCATTTCAAAGGCATTGTGGAGAGCAGTTTTGATGGTTGAAATGGAAGTAGCTGTGCTACCTGTGATAAGGAATTCATCAACATATCAAACAATAATAATCAAATGACCATCATACTATTGTATATACACATTTGGACTTGATCTACACCTTTGGAAGTTTTGCGAGAGAAGGAAGGCATCCATCTTGGAATACCACTCTCTTGGCGCCTATTTTAACCCGTATAGTGACTTATTTATCTTGCAAACCAAAGATTAATCAGAGATGTAGCCCTCAGGATGCTTCATGTATATCTCCTCATGAAGATCTCCATGTAGAAATGTTGACTTAACATCCATATGATGCACTTTGCAGTGCTTAGATGCTGAAATTGCCAAAACTAGGCGGATGGGGTCCATTTTTGCAACCAGTGCAAAGGTCTCATGGTAGTCCACACCTTGGACCTGAGAGAAACCTTTTGCCATTAGCCTTGCCTTATATTTGTAGGTGCTTCAATCGGTAGCAACCTTGGTCTGAAACACCCACTTGCATTGAACCAATTTCCTTCCCGAAGGAAGAGAAACTAGCTCCCAAGTAGTGTTTTTCTGAAGAAAATTCATCTCTTCATCCATGGCAACTTGCCATCTCTTATCCTTCCCAGCATGGTAGTAGGATTTTGGGTATGAACTAATCATCAAATATCAAGTTTCAGATAGCAAATTATCAAGACAAGAGAGTGCAATACCTACTCTTTGGAAATCAGACCGGGTTCTCCTTGGATCATCCGGATTTCCAATGTTATCTCCTGCGGAGGAGAGTGTCTATCGGGCCCATGTGGGAAGTTGATTTTGTACTTCAGGTTCTAATTCAGCATCTAATGTTTTCTGCACACTAATATTAGAAATCATAGGATCCAAATCAGGGTCATCGCCCCCAATTTCATCATCCAAATATTCAGTAGAATAGGAAGGAAATTCAGCAGTTTTCTCCTTCGCTAGTTCCACCTCCTGAAGAGGCTCATCGAAATTGACACTTATCTTGATGATGATCTGTTTTGTTTTGATATCTAGCAGATTGAAACCTTTTGATTCATTAGGATACCCAATAAACAGACATTTGACGCTTTGTGGTTGCAAAGCCCTTCTTTTATCAAGTGGAATCTGGGCCCATGCAATGGACCCAAACACCCGTAAGGTTCGACACATCCGGCTTGTGTCTGAAGTATGCTTTGAAAGGGCTCTTCCCTTTCACAGATGAGTGTGGAACCCTATTATGAATATATGCTGCAGCATGCATGGATTAATCCCACAAATTTTCAGCCAACTTCTTTGATTCCAACATACAGGTGGTCATCTCCTTAAGAGATTGATTCTTCCTTTCCGCTACTCCGTTCTGCTGGGGAGTGTAGGGAATTGAATGTTGGACCTAAATACTACTTTGGAAGCATATTTTCAGCAACTCATTATTGACATACTCCCTAACATTATCAGCTCTCAAGCTCTTGATCTTAATCCCAAAGGCATTCTCAATCAAGGCCTTCAGTTCAAATTTTTTTTCACATACTTCAGACTTCCTTTTGAGAAAGAAGACCCATGTGTACCTTGAAAAATCATCAATAAAAGTAAGAAGATACCTTAATTCATTCATGGATGTGACAGGCATTGGAACCCTGATATCAGAATGTATCAGCCCCAATATGCATGTAGCTTGGTTTTCCTTCCCCGATCGAACTTGTGCTCAGGGTATTTTCCAACCACACAGCCCTTGCAATTTCCAGTGGTTGCCTTGATGACCGGGAGGCCTTCAACCATGGAGTTTTTCTGTAATTGCTGCAAATATTTGAAATTTAGATGGCCAAATATTTCATGCCATAACCTACTAAATTCATTTCCATGAGTTAGCAGAGTGGTGGGCTTTGCATCTGCCACAAAGTGGGAGAACTCATAGGCTTTTGCATGATGGTTTGCAAGGCTTTTAGCAATGAGTTTCCTGGATGCAAGTTTCATTATCTCAACATCATTAGGGCTGAAAGATACTCTCTTAGGCACTCCTGTATGTGTCATCTAATAGACACTAAGGATATTTGATGCCAGAGACCGTACATACAAAACATTTGAAAAATAGCCATTCTCAAGATCAACCGTACCTTGTCCTTCTGAAATGATGGTGGAGTCATCTCCCATGTGGAAGGGGATGGATTTTCCAGTCTCCAAGAATGAAAAGGAGTCTCTTTGAGCCATCATGTGATTCGAAGCTCCAGAATTAATCATGAGTGCTTTGGACTTCGAAGTGCTTGCCATGAGGGCATGACCTTTTTCATGTTGTGGTTCTCGATATTGCTGATCTCTCCTCCGAAAGCTTTCCAGAATATTGATGTGATTTCTCTCAAGGAGAGAGGTAGCTTCATCAAGCTTCTTCTTCATGTAGGCATGTTCAGGGTGGAAGCCATTCCCATAGTATGAACACTTGACTTTTTCCTTTCCATGATGCCCTTTCCCTTTGTTCTTCTTTGAGCCGAAAGACTCATCATGCTGCTAGTTTTCAACTTTAGGCTTAGGAGCTTCAAATTTAGTTTATGGGTTCTTCTGCTACTTTCCTTTACCCTTCAGATCTTTTGGCCTTGATACATGGAGGGCTTGATCACGGGAGGATCTGATGATCCCCATATGGACAAGCTTATCATGTTCACTTGTTAGGGACTCAATGAAGGCATTGAGTGTAGAAATATTCCATCCAGGGGTTGTGAGATTCCTTGCACGGAATGTAGAGACAAAAACTGAATAATCAGCTCCAATTTTGGAGAGTATGGTGAGGATGAGCTGATGATCCTCTTTCTCCACTTTGCATTGCTTCAAGATTAAGACAATGTGCTTGAACTTTGTGAAAAAGTCATTCAAGGTCTCGAAATTGGAGGGCTGGAGAGACATCAATTCATTTTCGAGCTGGTAAACTCTCAAATCATCCTTCTTTCCATACAGGGCTTCCAATTTGTCCCAAATTTCTTTTGGAGTCTTGAATCCCGAAAGATGGAAAAGAAGATCCCGGGAAACAGAGAGGCAAAAGAATCTGAATGCTTCATCCTTCTTGTTCAAGAATCTAGATTTGTCTATTGCAGAACCAGGCTCTTTTTCAGTGTCCATGGTGACCCTATAGAGTCCTCTGGAGTGAAGATGGATCTCCATGTCTCCTTTCCATGAGTGGAAGTTGAACATAGTCAAAATATCTACGGAAGAAGCCATCTAAATCTACTGGAGCGAATGCTTTCACCTGTCAAAAAACCTGAAAATCACAACAAAAGGGGCAATGTAAGGTCAGACAGCCTACACATTTTAGGCTTTCATCACACCCAGCATAGTCAATCAAGCAAGCTTGATCAACAAGTTCTTTACTTGGGGTATTAAGTGGTAAGCCTTGGCTTCTGGTGCAGTGCTGGATTTTTGAGCTATTGCTCTATTTTCATGCAAGATCTGTCAAAAACCTTGTTTTTGAGAGATATGAGCTTCGTCCTGTCATGAGCTCTAATACCATATTAATCTGCCACAGTAATCTAGGGACTAAACACAAGTCTCATCAAAGATTAATAACAATAAGTCATGAAAATGGTGTAATAGGGCTACAAAATGAGTAGCCGCTCTGTATATCCACACAAAGAGTGAGTAATACAATACAAGATTATGTTGCAAGCATGAATGACAAAGCAATTCGAATTCCTAGGGGGTCATTCGAATTGAATCAATGAGTCTATATTAACTGAATGTAAGCCACAGTCAACACTCAAGTTAACCACTAATCAAAACCCTAATTGACTCAACTGAGCCCTAACTGAAGTCAGAGTGCAATAAATGACTAAGTCTAACTGAAAGCATGTTAGACACATGTCACAACAAGCCAACCATCAAGCGGTAGCGCATCAATGACTCCAATGAACCCCGATGAGGTTAATTGAAGTGTAACTGAACATCATAAGTGGTTGGAGGTGCCTCTGTTGACTCCAGTTCATTAAATAATCAATAAATAATCAATTTAATGATAAAGGGCACCTTCACTGCTCTATTTAACTGATTGTAACAATCAGTGAGCAATATGGGGCATTACTGACACTCAGATCACCCCCGGAGTGCTCCAATTAGCCTCCCTGAATGTAGGAGAAGGCTAAGTTAGCCTCCTTGACTTAAGGTAGGCGTGGGTGTGATCTAGTTGATGTCATCTAGTGCTTCTCTAATGTCAATTATGTCAATAATACTTAGGATAGTGGTTTAACTAGGCCAAATTGACCAAAATGAGTGTGTAAGGTGGTAAATGTCTCCAACAAATGCAGATTTGATGCTTTTTCAGGTCTTTACAAGTAACTCTTTCTTCCAGGTTATGATGTAAAAAATACTAAAGCTTTGAAGACTAAAGAGTAAGTTAACAAGGGAAGTATTATGATACCTTTTGTCTTAATTAATCAAAGTGTAAGATACTCCCGGTTCTATAACCATAATTATCTTATTTAGGTAGAAAATTTGATTTTGATTACAAAATTATTTGTTTTTAGCAGTAAATTATACAACATAATTGTTTATAATCATCACCCTTGATTTTAGTTGTTTTGTAAAAACCAAAAGGCCTTAGTATATAACTATGTGCTTTAAACAAGTAAACTTTCTAGGTCTTACCTAAATACTATAATATCATTACTATAGTCATTTACCCATTAGTTATTTACTTACGATTGTAAGAAATATCCTAGGTATAAGAAAAATTGTGATATGCATAAATTCAATACATATCTCAACAACTAAACCTAGATTAACAATGCATAAATTTATACCAACTATGGTCTTGCTCAAGAACCTTATTATACCAAATGACTTGTTAAAATTTAACCAAAGTAATGATTATTACTTTATATATGATGAATTTAAAAAGACACAATAAATACAAAATAACCTAACTAAACCTTAACCTGCATCTATGATATTTTTTATTATTAAACAAATATTAAGGCATAATAACTATTACCTAACCCGCAGTTTTAACCTAGTAATTATAGCTTGTTTTCAAAGTAAACAAGTAATAGTATATCTTGCATAAATTCATTTGAAATAAGGTTTCACAAAAAAGTCAAGGTATTGATCTTAACCTAGCTCGAAAAATATTTACTAAACAAATTATTGTTTGTTTAAATTCTTTCACCATATATTTTTATTCGACTTACGAAGTAATAAATAATATGTTTATAAGACAATGCAGGGTTTTAAAGCGTTGGATCTTAAACTATATCAAAATCCTACAAAATTCTTTTTAAGTGGATTCCATGTGGTACATTCTTACTTGTCGGAGGTTTTGGGCATTAAACCCTACACGTTTTCAAAAACACTCTAACCCTAAAACCTCGCTTGACTTTCATTATAGTTTTTACTCTGGCGAGGAATGGTGGGCTCCAGGCCTTCGGCCTCTATGGAAAACTCTGAAATAGTTACTATTAAAAATCTTTGAGGAGGCAGTTGGTAGGTGTGAGGTTTGAGTTTAACGTCATATCTGTGAGCTAGAGGTCTCTTATGAGCTCGGCGTTCATCCATGGGTCGTCTCCAGTTGCTTAAAGTGCTAATAGAGTTTGAGGTTCGGGTTTCTTTCCGCGGCCGAGGGTTCATCATAAGCATTGTAAGTATTTTCGATAAATCCTTCAACATTTTAATTTTCTTTGTTTTTATAATAAATCATGCCATACCTTCACTAACAGTTCTGAAACTGTTTTATTTGTGAGCGCAGGTGAGAAATTTCACAACACCTAGTTTCCAGAGGAAATGCTTAGCTTGAAGCTAAAGGTTTTTTTTAGGCTCCAAAAGGCTCGGTAAGCCTCAAACATATAACCTTGGAGTGCTCTTTGCTGTTTACCCTTTCCATGAAAGTCAAAGTGGTTACGACTGTTCACTGTGATGCTTGTTTACTGTGTTAAGATATAGTTTTTTTTTTAAATTGATTAAGAAAGAAGGAGGGGGTCGTATGGATATTTTTTCTAACCCTTAGGGGCTTTCCATCAAGCTAAGGCTTTTGTAAAAATAAAGATATTAGGGTAATGAATTAATGTTCCAAGTTTTGAGAAGGTGTTTGTTTAAGCTAAAGTACTTTAAAAAATTCTCCTTCGACCCTTTTGGTTCGACTCTGTAAAAAAACATTCCCGTGGCTTTGGTTATAATATAGCATTTCGGTCCTTAAACTTTTATTGTATTTCTTAGTTTAGAAATTGAGGATTTGAAGACTCTGTTTGCAATAAACTACTGCAAAAGGACCGATCTTGTGGAACTATGCATTGAAAAAATGGTTAAACCTGTTTTATTTTAAGTATTTTCCTAATATAAAGTAAATTGTGTGTAAAGAGTTTTTATACTCTAACTTAAACTGAAAATAGAAATTGCTATGGCCCTGAATTGAGGAAACTATTTAGTAAACTAGATATTTTAATTTTTATCTCTAAATGCGGTACTATTTATATATCAACTAGATGTTGGATTTTATTTAGCAGTTCTGATGTTTTAGATTAACAAGTTTTGTTGGGTTAATAGTTAGAGGTAGAATCTAATTTACTTTTTAATCGTTTCTGGAATGAAATGAACAGTTTAGTTTTTTTTTAAACCAAACAGTTTATTTTTATTTAAAAAAATAGAGTTTGTTGGTTATTTTGCTTGTTTACTATTTACTCTACTTTAGATAATTATAATATTTAAATAGTACTAATGTTCTTCATTAATGTTAATAACTTAATTGTTCTTACAGTAATTATTTAGTTTATTAAAGTACTCATGAAACCTTGCCTGTAAAACAACAGTTTTACTATACCAGGTTGTCTAAGTATTCTGTAGAGGTTTTATAAATATTTAAGTATATGTTAAGTCCTGAAAAAGGAAATTATTAAAGTGTTATGTTATACCCAGTTTTAAAACTGTGTTTCCAAAGATTACTTTATAAGTTCTGTGTATTTTGTTTTTTAGAGAAAAGTATATATAGAGAGAGAAGGATTCTAAAAATAAAAAAGATTATTATTATTCCTGGTTTAATCTATCAGTGAAAGTTTTCTAAGCAAGGCAGATTCAAACACATATTGTCCCTATAAAAATCATTAATTTAATCCAACCTTCTGTACTAGAGTACTTCATCAATTGATGAGTGGAAAAATACAGAAAGGTATTTTTAAATAATCTTTTCCACCATTACTAGTTTTAATATCATTTACTAAGTTAAACAAATACAGGTAAAATCCTGAACAAGATGCAGGCTTAACAGTTTAATTTCAGCTGCAAGTAATTAAGGAATATTCGTATACTAATCTTAACTGCTTCATTTCAGTAGTTTTACTTGCATAAAAATAAATTAACACATTAGAACCTGATAACTTGTGGAGGAGACAAACAACCCAAGGATCCCGTTCCACCCAACCTTTCCTGAAGATAGCTCACTGCTTATCTTAGGACCCCCGAGCCTCTCCACTGATCCACCATGTCAAAATCCCTGTGTGAAATGATAGGATTAAATCCCCTGCAACTCCACAAAAGTACTTAACAACAGTACTTCTGCCCTCAACAGTAAAGAACTCAGCCAACAAGCTACACTAGTTCTGAAACAATCTTAATCACTCAAAACCACTTCTGCCTTTCCCCTCATTGAATCTCTTTTGCACGATTATCAACTTCAGAATTTTCACAAGGTAATGATTGAACAACCTCCCTCTGGAACTTTATAATTTTCATAAGGTAATGATTGAACAACCTCCCGCCAAATTTGATGGGTGTTTATATGCATGCCTAGGTCTTTTGGTAAGTTTTTCACTTAATGACCCACCTGCTCTTGTTCCACTTTCTTGGGGAACATGACCACAAAATTAGAGAAGTTCCCCCCTGCAACAAATAGACGTGGTTACGGATGCTGCCATGTGTCAGTTTTCCGTCACCCCATTCTATTCCACCTAGTGTCCAGTGGACATTCATTCAACAGCCTCCTTAAGATATTTGTCTCATCTTTTATTTATTAACTAATAAAATATTCAACATAATTAATTACAATCATCCTTGACCCCACTCATTCAATAGTCACAAATTTTACAATAAAAATAAAATATAATATCTGCTTAAACATAAAATGTTATTGCAATTTGGGGTACGTGACACCATCAGAGTCAACAAGGATATATGCCCCCTTTCCAAGAAATCGATGGATGACATATGGGACATACCACATGGAATCAAACTTCCATTTCCCTATCTTATCATTGGATTGGTCATAGACGAGGACCAAGTCCCCGTCGCTAAAGGTGCGTGGTTAAACATGAGAGACATAGTGGGAAATCGACCGAGTCTTATCTGCTTCGATCATTTGGATAGCAGCACGACAATCCTCATTGGTCTGTTCGAGCATAAGTAGGCATTGTTCTAACGAAGAACTATAAGGTAGAAGTTCAACAGCAAGGCAGAGTGACAAAATATGGCATTCAATGGGAAGAACTCATTCCACACCGTGGACTAAGTGAAATGGGGTAAAACTGGTGGTGGTTTTATGGATCTCTCCATCGTCAAAAATTGGTGCCGAGATAGATGAGGAGGATATTTCATGGTCGATGAGAGGCAAGGACTAGTGGAAGTAGAGATCATGTAAATGGTGTTATTGGTGTCCGAGGAGGAAGCTGGAGAGTGGATCTCCTCAATGACATTAATGTCGAACTCATGGGAGTGCTTGTGAAGGTCACCGAGGAGTGATCGGTACTCAGACAAGTTTGGGAAATAGTGTGAATAATGACCATATATGCCACAAACTACACATGGATGGTTGGTTCACAATGACTTGTTCTTCACCACAGGTAAGGCTGGAACATTAACAACTGAAGTGCTTTCAATCTCAACTATAGTGTGCATATGGCTACGAAGGATAGGAAAATATAGACAATTCTATGTCGCGTGGCCCCTGATATCACATAAAGCACATGTAGGATAACCACAATGTTTTGTCGTAACTTTGGGTGCCTTGCCCCCAGACTTCTTCTAAGGAGGAGGGGCATGAGTAGAGCCATGAGTAGTCATTGGTGTATCAGGAGGAGGGTGCGACATCGTCTCAATAGGTTGGATGGGAGTCAACACAATCTAAGGAGTCGGGGGCAGGGTAGGTGGATCGAGGTACCACATAGGAATACCCAAAGTGAAACTAGGAAGGTTGAGGATAGCCATCACAGGACAACTCACAATGATGAATGGTGGAAAGAGGAAAAGAATCGTGTGGACAGGGAGTGAACCCCAATAATTCCCCGAGGTATGCGGTTGAGTTTGCGGGAGGTTGGAATGCTACCAGATGTGATAGTGCACAAATATGATATATCAGTCGATGAAGGAGGAGGTGGTAAGGACAAAAAGGTGTTCGTCGTAGGAGCACTGGAAAATCATCCTGGGACAACGACATACAAGGAAGGTATGGACATGCTGTCGATGGTAGTGTCACTAGTAGGAAGGATGTGTTCTGGTGTGGCCAGTCCCTTTGGATCATAGTACGTCATCTAATCGATGGTCACGATATTCCCATCATGAGGGAACATCAAGAGTCGAAATACGATAGATGCAACAACTCACATTGCATACATATAACTACATCCTAAGTGGAGGTTGTAATTGAGTTGGGTGTTGACAGCCTCAGTGTCAATAAACATTGTTTTTTCAGCTAAATCAATAGGGACATTCATGAGGACGCCTTGGGGTTAAGAAACATGACCATAATACGCACATAGAGCAGTGGAAGAGGGTTGAAGGGTTGGGGATCCAATTTTATGACAAACAAATGTTGACATAACACAGGTGGATGCCCCCTCATCAATGATGCATCAACGAATAACAAAACTCTGAATTGTGACCAAAACTTGGAAGGCAACAGATGATGGCATCCATGGTTCTCCTTGATCTAGATCGAAGGTGGTCAACCTAGAGTCAGAGGGATTGGAGACACCTAATGCGAATAACAACGCCTTATGTTGCAAATGACAACTTTTAAGCACTTCTATAGCGAACATGGCCAAGGGAGACTGATCCAAGTCATCAATTATACTGTAGTTGAGCGTAGCTCTGGCAGTGGCGTTGTTCATGATGCGATGCAAAGGGAATCAAGACACTTTGGAAGTCTTGTCTATGGGGGGTCTTGAAAAATGCAAAGAGATATCTAGAGTGGTAGAGGTAGATGTTGTAGAGGGGTTGATGGTTTCTGTGGTGGATCCATACAGGTTTCGTTGAGTCTGGATGTTGACATCAGACGATAACGTCATGAGGTGATGGACACCAGGATCAATGGGTTGAGCAGTATTGTGAGAGTTTGTGGTACCAAGAGCTGGGTTACAAACATTCCTTGGTGTGGTAGGGGGTTTTGAATCACCATAGGTGGAGGACACGGTGGTGTTGGGTTTGGCTGAGCCGGATCAGCCCCATTGGGGTCACATTGGTTATCCGTTTAGAGTAAATGGTGGACACAGTTTATAGGAGGACACTGATGTGTGTAATGGTCGTAAGTATTACAAATGGCGCATGGATTGTTAGTCTACAACTATATGTTCTTCCTAGGTTGAGCAGGATGCTGGGGATTTTGTGCATGGGGGTCAGATCTGTCATTGTTCGGAGGGTTGGGTTGTTGGCCACCTCATAGAGGTTGATTGTTTCCCTTATTCCTACCTCTCTTATATCTCCCATGCCCTTGTTGGTTATTGGGGGCAGGTTGATTATGGAGTTTTTTCTATGCGTAGACCTGTCCTGAAGGAGCAGGAGTAGGTTGCACAAGTGGTGGGTAATAAGTGGGAGCAGTTGGTGGGGCTACAAAATCAGTTGTTTGGCCATTACACGAGTGTGCTGAACAATTCGGTCCATGAATGTGTGGAGTTGGTGCAAGAGGTGCATAGTAAGGTGTGGCTCCAGAATGATCCGTTATGCGTGAAAAATTAGGGGCGTAACTTGGTTGGGCAACACTAGGGGTGTGACTAGAATGGGGTGGCATCATAGGAGAGGCTGGGTAAAAATGAGGATGCTGAGTAATGGAGCCAATGACTCCATCAAAAACATGGGATTTCCCTGACATATCTCGAAGTGAGGAGCCAGCACGGGGGGGCATTAGGTATAATGGTATATAGGTAACCGATTGGGCATATATGAGTTCGAACTGTTGTGCCTTCAAGATGGCTTCCTCCTCGGTTTGTGGGTGCTCATATGCAATGTCCTTGGCGATGGGGGGGAGTAAGGTTTTGAGAAACCAATATAGGAATATTCTATCATCTAAATAAATCTTACATAGGCTACATCGATGTCTCCATTCATGGATATGATCCAAGATATGGGTAGTTGTATTTTGTCTACAGGAAAATAGAATTTCCACACCCTCATCATATCGAATAAGTAACTGGAAACACTGAAGGAACATCGAGGCTAATGAGTAGGTGGCATGAGATAGTTCAATATACCATTTGGCTGCAACAATTGTGAGTGTGTGGTGGAATAACCACAATCGAACAGAATCATCCTATATGTTGTTAGATGAACACCATAAGTGGAATTACATAATATGGTTTTGGGGGTCTTCTCCCGCCTTTCCCTCAAACTTAGGGATGTCTAAAGGGAGTTTGGTAGGCATAGGAAGCCATATTGGGTTATGACGAATGGGGTCATTAGTCAACCATGTCACATCAGGCAGGTTGAGACTAGCCATAAAAGGTATACTTGAACCGAGATTGGATCGGGAAGGGCCAATAATGTTTCCAGCACTAGTAGGAATGTAGTTCCCATGAATAACTAGGGGTGGGTGAAGTTGAATTTCGACAATATGAGTACTCACTAGGGTGGTAGGAATAGATGAAATGGAAGTGGAAGGGCCACTTCCCCCAGGAATGAATGGTGGTATGGTAGGAACCATAGTGGGTGGAGTGGGGCTACCACTAGTGGGTAGGGAACCAACAACAATGTATGCATTGGAAAAGGGCCCATTAGGACCAAGACCTATCGCTGTAGTGGAAGGGATACTCGTAATGATGTGTGGGGCGGACACAAGCCCACTACCAACCGTCCCCAACTGAAAGGAATCAGGATGTGCACCAACCATGGGGATATATGGGGCAGTGAACATGGTAGGTTTGGATTGATAGGAATCTGAATCATACTGAGACGCAGTATGTGGCTCTGAAGGTGGTGAATAATGTCGAATATAGACCAGACAGTTATGGTTCAAGGAACCGAACTGAGGGGTGTTCCCCCTAAGCCTATGTGCACAACGTGGCAGAGCTATGATGACGTGATGTTGTGTTATGTAATGAATGGAAACTCGAGAGTATCAACCAAAGGCTAAAAAACCCAACTACAACCGAGTGTGCAGAAGGAGAGCATACAAATGGTGGCTCACAGACCAACAACAATCTCTAAAACCAAACTGCAACAATGGGTTACATCAAGGCGAGTCTACAACAAAGTGGCCATAAAGCCAACAAGCAGAACTACATATAAATAAAAATGACTCACTAACCTATAGGGTATGAGTGTAAGCAAACTCCTAGCTAAAAGTTGGAATCCCCTAAAAAATGTATCCTCGACAGGGTGATGAAATCCCAGTTAGACAATATGAAATGGAAGAACAATAGGCTAAGAAAATCCCACTACCGAGAGGGACCTCCGAGCAAAAGAGACCTAGATAGAATGGAAACTAGGATGCCTCGTTCATGACACGTCTAGAGTGGTTTACTGGCACTTCAGCCCTTTGGCCCTCAACACCCAGTATACTCTGGCATGCACGTAGAGGACTATGAAGGGATAGCCTTTGGTGCAAAGTGGAGTGCAATATTCCACCCTGACTTCTGGAATGCCTTCATTGTGGCTAACTCCCGCAGAGTGGGGGGGAATTTGATATACTGGTAATGACTGTGTCAACAAGTACACGAGGATTTTGGTCCCCTAATGGATAACAACTATGTCTCAAGATGTGAGTGACAAAGGGGTGTTGTTTGGATTCCTATCCTCATTGTCCTAAATTATTTACAAGATTGTTTTGGTCCTCAAATGAGGTTACAATGTTGGTTGTATTAAGTTAATTTTTTAGGCTAGCTTGGGGTCATGAACCAAGAATTTTTTCTTTAGGGTGTCATATGTGTACAAATGATGTGTATAATCCCCAACAATCCTATGACGAAGATGCAACGATCTCACTACCAGGGTGCAAAAAATAAAATGTAGATAAATAACAGTAAATGACAATAAATATCATGTAAAATCACAACTAATTCTTCCAAAACATAAAATAAACACAAGTAAATGAAATTCTAAGGAACTGACCAAGGTGTAGGAAACAAACAGGGGGTCTCAACTACAAAGCTCAACTCAAGAGGCTCACATACAAGGAAAAGAGGACCTTAAAACAAATCGAGGGGTTGTAATGGATCATATTTGGAAAGAAACAGGTTTGGAAGGGGTAAAACACAAACAAGGGGTCTGGAACAAGGATCTCAAACATCGAAAAGGGATGAAAAACTGCAAGTCACACCTATTGGCAGAATAGGCATGATCGAGGTCGCACAGAACTGGAAAACAATATTGATCAGGGTAGGAAAAAAGTCAGAAGATCTAGGTTTCACAAAATAGGGGATTAAGCACGACAGGTCTCACAAAATCGAGTCACAGTAGCGACCGAGGTCGCTCCGAAAGCTGGGACAAGCACGATCTATATTTCTGGTCCAGGTCGCACTTATCAAGGAAAAAGGCACTACCTGGGTCACGCTTATCAGGAAAAAAGGTGCGACTGAGTCACAACTTTCGATCGAATAAGGCCGAGACTGGAAATGTTTTGAAAATGGCTGCCGACTTGGTCCAGGGGGTAGGCATTGAGGCAAGGTTGGTTCAGATTTGCTGCGGACCAAGGGGGTCAGATATGTGACGAATGAAGGTACAAACCAGTAGGCACACCTGTATAAGAAAATATTCAAAAGGATCAAGTGAGTGGAGTCGCTAAAACTGTAGTGAGTATTTCTCCCCTACTATGTGCAAAAACACCTACCCTAGATCGTCCAGATCATAGGGTAGAGCTCAACAATAATAACGGGAAACAAGAACAACAATAATAATATTTTTTTTAGGTTTTTCAAATATATTCTACTAATTAACAAACATAAAAGAATTCATACCTTTTTCTGAAATGTGGGCCACCGTAATCGTCTGAGGGAATGGTCCCGCAACTCCATGGTTTGGGTCTCTAGTCTCTTCCACGAATGGTTGCCAAATGGGTAATGGAGCCAAATGGGTAAAGAGTGAACTCAATGTACACTATGGGAATGGTATGGCAAGATATGGGAATAATGGCAGAAAAGTGTTTGGTGTGACTGAGATAAAATGACAAACAAATGTTTTTGGGGAGACCTTCATAGTGTATCTATAGGATCTTCCAAGGGGTTTTGACCCATGGTATTTATATATGGTTTTTTAACCATTCTCATTTTAGGGTTTTTTGGCCCATTTTTGAGAGTGGGGATAAATCACAATAAATGCTCAACTTCCCTTCATTTATGGGGAAGGAATAATAATGTTTTGGACCATATTTAGTGGAAATGTAGTAGTGAAGTTCAAAATGGAGGGAATATGATGTATGACTATGTTTTAGACCGTGGAGATCTAGGTGAACAGTTTTTGGTGTTAAGACAAGCGGGAGAGAGAGCAAGTGGTATGCGTTGTAGGCAAAAAATGAATGTGTCCATTATGGAAATCCATTCAATTCGCAGTGCATTCATTTATGTGGTGTTAATTCATTTATGTGATGGTGGTGTGAATTTCTATTATTAACTTTGGTAATTGATTCGGCCTGAAGACGAGATGGGAGGCTTGGGCATACATGCTTTTCACTATAAGATCAATCTGTTTTGTAGGACAGTGATCCACACAACTCCAAGCGAATTCTTGTTATTTCATCAATTCCTAATGTTTAAAATATAGATTTTGAGTACAAATAGACGTCCGCTGATATAAATATCAAAGGAACCATAGGTACATGCCATTCACATTTAGCACTGAGCTTCAATAGAAATGGACCAAATCTTAGATATCCATTCAATTCATAATGCTTTCATTTATTTGATGTTAATGCATATATGTGATTGTTGTGTGAATTTTGTATTATTAACTATGGTAATTGATGCAGCGTGAAGACGATATGGAAGGCTTGGACAGGCGTGTTTTATCCATGTCAAGAACAATGAGGTTTGTATGACATTGATCCACACAAATATTAGGTTTTAGATAAGCGGCTTACATGCAAGGGAGCATGCTATTAAAAATGTTAGGTCCAGTGCACTTATAATGTTCTTTCTTTTCTTGATTGTTCAATACACTATTTTCTTTTACATAGCTTTGATGGTTTATATGAGTCCAAAACCACTGAGGTTTAACATTATAGGCTTAGAGCTGGAGAATGAGTTATTCAGACATATAATCCATTTCTTCATCACTTAGTTTGTCAACTAGACGAGTAACATTCTGATAGTGTAATTTAATTCTTTAATATGTTATGTGTAGTGGTTAACTATAGTAACCAAAATTTATGCCCAACTTGAAGTTTAAAGAGTTGTATTTTAATATTAATGATAGGTAAACATTCATTACAAACATGTAATTATCTAAAACTATGGAATTCGTTTAATTCCCCAACAATATTCTATAACTATATTTAACGTTTACTTTTGAATCAATATTCAATAACTATTTTAAAATTAATAATTCTAACTTGGTTGGATTATACTTTTTCATATCACGATTAGCCCATTTCATACAACATCCTACACAAGGAGACAGTGCATTCACATATCATATATTATGATTTTCCATGTGCTCTATCAGATTATTATGACGGTGTTTATGTGTATTTCCTGATTAAAATAATTTATAGAGAAGTATCTCCCGAGATTACAGGTGCCACTATTCATATGAAACCAAAACAACCCGTCGAATTTGATGGTTTTGACAACTCTGTAACCTATTTTGACTATTTTAAAGCAGAATGATAACTACTTTTTGGTTTTTTAAACCCAAATCACCTCATGATAGGAAATTTTATCCTCTCTTAGGTATCTACCCATCTCTACAGTAAGGGATCGTACTTGTACAGTTGCATCAACATTTGAGAACAAAATTAATGGTGATTTTGAACCTACCATTACTCCTTTGGAACAACTAGTTGTTAAAAACCTGGCACAGACCATGATTAAAATGGCAATAAGCTAGATAACATGCACAATTTAGTAAGTAATAATCTTCCCATGCTCATATGAAATGTTTATTTCAGGTTTACATCAGAGCAAACTCAATCTCATGATTTGATTGGTATCAACTGGCTGCTAACTAATTATAAGCTTCCATCCCTCATTCAATTCAAGTAGACTTGGAGCTACTGGAGGAGGAAGTTTGGCCTGAGGTGGGGGAAAATGATCATTTGGTGGAGGAGGCGACGATAGAGAATGGATTTAGGACATTGGATGTTTTTGGGGGTGGCAAGGGTTATTTGAGAGGACTGTGACTCTGTACTAGGTGGTTAAAGGGATGTTGGCCTAGGTGTTGTTAGAAAGGGAAGAAAAAGAGAGGGCATACGATGTCCCGATGACCTTATGGAAATAGCTCTATCCCAAAACTTATCTTCTTAACATGAATATTGATGCAGTAAGGAAGGAACTAGGAATCGTGTATCTACCTCAGATGGAGGTTGGAGTTCATCCAGCTGGAGCGGAGTGACGTCGAGCTAGGGTCGATGTAATATTCTGATTTTGACCCCATTATATTATAAATTGTATATGATGTAAATTTCGTATTAAATCGTGGTGAGGAGCTCAAGGCCAAGGCCCCACCATGGATTTAGCGTGTTATGTATTGGCCTATAAAATCGATGCATATGGTTATTGTTCTAGCCAGACACATTATATTTTGGACATCATGTAAATATGCAAATTAATAAAAATACCCACAACTAGCTATGTCAATGCAACATTAAAGAGTGGGGGCATGATTTCACAAGGAATGGGGGGAGGGATATTCAAACCCTTGAGCCAATAGGGTAAATCCAAATGTCAAAGGGAGAATCCATCATACTATCAACTACCCATTTTGTCTTTTGTGCCCAATCATTTATTTCTTCCAGAAGTGGTTGAGTTAGTTAATGCACAAGGATGGGAAGAGTATGGCAGTCAAATTCGAATTTGGGAAGCCACCCATTTTGGAAAAACGTGTTTTTGACTTATGGGGAAAGTAAATGCCCAAACATTCTTCCCAACCCATTATGCATTCACATCGTCCTCTTCCTCACGTGTTTTTTGGAACACAACCCATTATGCATTCACGCCCGCAATTTCCTTAGCTTTCCACACAGTTGATTTCTTGTGGACTCTTCCCTGACTGTTGATCTGAGATAATATGCAGATTGCGGATTTGTGTTCTAAATTTTTTCTCAAAAGGACCTTCCGTAATTTCCTTTCTGCAACTACCTTTTCGTAAGATACTTTCTGCACGATTGATTTCTTGCAGACTCTTCCCCAGCCGTTGATCTTTATATCAGATGCGGATTACTGATTGCGAGTTTTCCAAATTTCATGAAAGTGCTTCTACAATTTTATTTCTGCGAGCTTTCTTTCACTTCGTTGATCTCATGCAGACTCTCTCCTTATCGTCGATCTCATATCATATGCGGATTGTGGATTGTAGGTTTTCCAAATTCCTTAAAAGTGATTCTACAATTTTCTTTCCGCAAGATTTCTTCCATGTCGTCGATCTCATGCAGACTCCTTCCTATCGTCGATCTTAGATCAGATGCATATCGTGGATTGTGGGTTTTCCAATTTTCATGAAAATGCTTCCACAAACTTTCTTTTGCACCGTCGATCTCTAATAGAGTCTTTCCTGACCGTCGATCTTGCAGATTGTGGGTTGTGGGTTTTCCAATTTTGTTCAAACTACTTCCGTAATTCCTTTTCCATAATTTTTCTTCTGCATCGTTGATATCTTGTGGAGTCTTTTCCAACCATTTATCTTACGGATTGCGGATTGCGGAATGAGAAATCACACTTCCCCATTTTGGACCTCCGCAATTCTCTTTCGCAACTTTGTCTCCGCATTTCTTATGAACTGTCGATTTCCTTGCGGGTTCACTCCTGACCGTCGATCTATAATCGATTGCGGATTGCAGATATTCACCATCATTGATTTCCTTGCAGATTCAATCCTAACCGTTGATCTATGATCAAATGCAGATTTGAGTATCTTCACTTTTCTTTGTGAAAAAATCATTCACCATCGTTGATCTTCTCAAAATCGGCCTCCGCAATTTCTCTCGACTAATATGGACTATCCATTTTTTCACTTCACTCTAGCGTTCAGGAATGTTATTTTCCATGGATATTTATTTTGCGGATCTTGCTATAGACCATTGATCTTTGTCTCTTGAATGATTTGGGTCATCCAAAATTTCTTTGGCGCTTCCACTACGTGACTTGCGTATCCATCCAAATCTTCTTGGCGCTTCAGATTGTTATCTGCCACTGCTCGCTTTACGGATCTTTCCCCTGTCATCGACCCTGTCACTGATTTTTTATTTGACTTTGTAATTCTTGTCTTTCACTAAGTTCACACAATCATCATGTTTTACTGGTTATTCCTTTGTCATTTCTAAACTCCTTTGACATCAATTGACAATCCATGTAATGGATCCTTTGTCTTTTATTGAGTTCATCCTGCTATTATGTCTATTGGTTATCATATCTTTGTCATTCATGAATTCCTTTGACATCAATGGCAATAATATTCTCAACAAATCGGTCTTGTTTTGACTGTTTATGTTTAGTTTGTTGCTTTTGTATGGTTCGGTTATGTGTTTATGTCCAGCATTAAGGTTCATGCTATATGGAAGACCAAATTTTGGGTGGCTTAGGTGGTTACTAGTGAATGTAGGTTATAATTTTGGACGAGGAACCCTCTATTTTGTTTTGGGTTTGGCATTTATCCTCTTTTGATCATGTAAACCATGTTTTCTCCTCTAAGAGAGGGGTTTAAGGGATATCTATTTTAGGATAATTATGTATGGGTAGAAGGTGGAACCAAACAATCTCGAAGGTTATGTAGGCTACAAAAGTTTATATATTTTGTTAATATAATTCAAATTACAAAAAAAATATTTATTTTTTTCAATTAATATTTTTATACTTTAAACTATAATATAATTAATGTAATATATAGTTGTATCTAAAATGACATCTTTATATTTAATTTTGTATTAAATACAGATTGTGAAATATGTTATTATTCATTTATATATATGTTGTAATTATAAATGTGTCATTTTATGATAATATATTATATTTTAAAATAGAATTACAACTTAACTAATAATGTTTTTATGTGCTTGACATATCGTATTCAGTTGAGGGCATTAGTTTAGCAGTCAAGTGATTGATTTATCAAAAGACTATAGTTTTAACATTTACATTTGAGTTTTATATTTAAAACAATTTTTGAAAATACATTTTTTAAAATTGCTATTGGTTATCAGATGTTGACGTCTGCCTTGTTTTCTGGTTCCCAGCACGAGGCGGCGAGCAGACACCAGCTAATTTAAATGCAGAATGTCTCTATTACAGTGCAATGACAAATTCTCAAAGTTTTTCATACCATATGGTCCAAAAATAATTTTGTAAATGAACCTGTGATAGATTGACATCTCTACAATCTGAAGCGTTCTGACATCCTTTCTCCTTTCTCCATCCTCCTCTTCCACCCGTCTGAATTCATTCCATACCTCTCAAATATCCAACACTACCTACTCCCCACCATTCCTTACTCTATCATCTCTCCACCTATGTGCATTACTCCCTCCACACAACATTGTCTACAGCCTTCCCTACCTAGTCGTAAGTGCTCCTCCACTCACTCTTCACAATTGCTTGTGACCTTCCCTCACATCATCCCCCCATTCCTCTCACCTCCCACGTGCATCCAAACTTCAACCCCTTACTCATTGTACTCCCTTCTCTTCTACCTCACCACCATTTCACGCCTACCTTCTAAACCTCCACGCTATCAACCACGCTGCTCTCTTAGTCACTCTCTCACATTAGTGCCACATCCTCACTCGTAGCCTCACACTCCATGCTCAAATTGTTTAATCATATCAATGGGTTTCATCTCTTCTATGAGTGGGTGTAAATGTTTAGAATGTTTCATCTATTTGATCTACTGGGTGTTAATCATAAATTTAATTGGGTTCATGCAACCTACAAATAACGGGTGTTTTGTGTCCCCCCCTTATTCGTATTTGTAGTCGATTAATCCTTGTACCAATTCTTAACGTGACCTTTTCATGTTCCTGACTTCATGGGAAACATTGTCCCTCCTGCTAATGGATTTCATGCAAGCTTCTTTGTTAATAGTGGATTTCTTCAATAAAAGGGTGTTTTAAGTGCATTTGATGGGGATCAACGATATCTGGTTCATTTAAAAAAAAATTTGAAGATATTCAGTGTTTAAAAAGTGGAATCATGCGTTTTTTCTTTTTGTATTATTAACTATGGTAATTGATGCAGTGTGAAGACGATATGGAAAGATTGGACATGCGTGTTTTCCCCATGTCAAGAACAATGAGGTTTGTACAACAATGATCCACACAAACATTAGGTTTTAGATAAGTGGCTTACATGCAAGGAAGCATGCTATTAAAAATGTTACAAAACAAACTTAATTACTTTATACCATTTGTTAGCTCCAATGCACTTATAATGTTCTTTCTTTTCTTTTTTGTTCAATACAAGATTTTCTTTTACATAGTTTTGATGGGTTATATGAGTCCAAAACCATTGAGGTTTAACATTACAGGCCTGGAGAATGAGTTATGTACACATATAATCCATTTCTTCATCACTTAGTTTGTTAACTAAATGATTAACATCCTGATAGTGTAATTTAATTCTTTAAATATGTTCTGTGTAGTGGTTAACTATTGTAACCAAAATTTATGCCCAACTTGAAGTTTAAAGAGTTGCATTTTAATCTTAATGATAGGTAAACATTCATTTCAAACATGTATTTGTCTAAAACTATTGAATTCATTTAATTCCTAATCAATATTCTGTAACTATATCTAACGTTTAGTTATGAATCCATATTCCATAACTATTTTAAAATTAATAATTCTAACTTGGTTAGATTATACTTTTTCATATCGGGATTAGCCCATTTCATACAACATCCTCCACAAGGAAACAATGGCATTCACATATCATATTATTATGATTGTTCATGTGCTCTATTAGATTACTATGACAGTGTTTAATGTGCACTTCTTGAATAAAATAATTTATGGAGAATTATCTCCAGAGATTACAAACGCCATTATTCATATGAAACCAAAACAACCAATCGAATTTGATGGTTTTGACAACTCTGTAACCTGTCTTGAGTATTTTAAAACAGAATGATAACTGTTTTTTGGTTTTTTTTAACCAAAATCACCTCATAACGAGAAATTTTACCCTCTCGTTGGTATCTACCCATCTCTGCGGTAAGGGCTCGTTGGTATCTACCCATCTATGTGATAAGGGGTCGTGCTGGTGCAATTGCAACAAGATTTGAGAAAGGAATTAAAGGTGATTTTGAACCTGCCATTACTCCTTTGGAACATCCAACTGTTAAAAACCTGGCATTGACCATGAAAATGGAAATAAGTTAGCTAGCATGCACAATTTAGTAAGTAATAATCTTCGCATTCTCCTACGAAATGTTTATTTTAGGTTTACATCAGAGCAGCCTTGATCTCTTGAACATATTGGTATCAACTGGCTGCTAACTAATTATAAGCTCCTCACATTCTTAGCATATGTTTTTAAAGAAATGTTTATTTCTTAACTTTGAAATTGCAGCGATATAACAAGAGACTGGCTTAAATATTCATGCCGCAAGACTTTCATTTTGCATAGTTTTGATGCTTTTAACTTCCATTACATAATGTTGGCCATATTCTATATGGCTAGCTGTTGTATTATGTAGCATAAGGTCACACCACAAAAAATAAAATAAAAAAGATGTTAACTTTCAAATATTGAATTAATGTTGCATCAAAAGAAAAAACTAAGGCAGTGAAGTCACAACAGGAAACAAAGTGACTGCACTGAAATTATCATACATAGATAGATTTACAGATATACATGGAAGAAACAACAATATATATGAATAAAGTAAAGATGTAGACATTGAGATAAATATGTGCTTAATTAAAACTAAAGATGTAGACATTGAGATAATTAAAACTAAGGTTTTAAAGTAAACTTATAGTCATTTGATCATTTTTATTTTAGTTTTACAGCATTGTGCTACTTATTATTTAATGCTACTATTTTGAGGTTTTGACGGGACAGTTGGATCAGATCCAATAATCCACATTCAACATCAACAAATTTTAATTGCAATTTATTGAACTTCATCAACTTTCACAGTCTAATAAGTATGTGAAATGTAATCGTGTTAAAACAAAATGACAATAACATAAGAAAACACCATACCGGTTTAGCAACGACGGAAAACATATTGACTGGCACTTGGTAGATATATTTATAAACATGGCACTTGAAATCAACAATAAAATATAGACAGATAATCTAAATATTTATAGGAGAAGGTGGTGAGATGACATGAAATCAAAAGAAAAGAAGAAGATCATCTTTGATTACATCAACGTACCATTATGTAGTATTAAAAAACGTGCCCCTTGTTCCACAAGTACAAGTAGTAGTTGAATCTTATTCTTTGTTGGTGGATTTTCCCAATGCCACTATGATCTCTCCACCTCCACCTCCACCTCGCTTTACTGGAAAATGTTGAGGCCGAACAATTTCTCATCACTTGGTGCCAAGAGGGGTATCATGAATGACGACTTCGAGAAGAGGTTTTCTTGGATGCTTGCAAAGAGTGCCCCAACGTTGCTATACAATACCCCCAGTCTTATGTTTCTAAACACCTCACACCATGTCACACCGTTGTCATCATTATGAACTTCCATGGCTGGAAATTTAGAGGACTTCATCAGTTCCTTCTCGAATTTCTCACAAAACTCCTCCAAATACAACCCTTCATAAGGAGCATTAAGACTCACATCTCCCAAAATCTCACTCATTTTGGCTAGTTGGATGGTAGGTTGGCTCTCTCTCTCGGCCTCAACCTCATCCTTGTTCTTCACTTCGACCTCAATGTCTCACCTCATTAATTACCAACATTGTCCACTATCAAAACAAACAGACTTACTATTCACTCTCATAGCTCCTCTCTCTCTCTCTCTCTCTCTCTCTCTCTCTCTCTCTCTCTCTCTCTCTCTCTCTTATCTTCTAGTATTTATAAAGCCTTCGAATAGAACACACATATGCAAAGATCTAGATGTATGAATCATTTCTATTTCTTTCACATATCTTGATTTGTCAATAATGCTATTGTTGTCTAGATATGAACCATTAAATATAATGCAACCATTCTTAACCATTTACTTATAATGATGCTTTATTCAACATAAAATTTATGTTAAATTATCTTACCATGTGATCTATATTGTTTTCCAACACAAATTATTTTTGTAGATTTCTATGATGGGTCAATCCGACATTTCTAACATCACCAGACTTGGCCTCAAACTTTGATATGATGTTTTACGCCAACAATTTTATAGCTATGCGAAATTTCGAAGGCTTAGAAATTCGGTCTTTATAAGCATGCGATAGCAAAATATTCAAATCTTTGTTTCTAGTCAAGAAAATGTTGTATGATATGATTATTTTTGTGAATATATATGATTTTGTAGATATGTTATATGATTTGATTATACATGCAAATATATGATTTTGTAGATGTGTTATATTATCTTCTCTGACACACATCAGTGTACAACTTGTATTCAGGTTTTGACATGATAGTTATATACAATGTAAGTTCCTCAAAGGAAGGGTCAGGTGTGAAATATATAGCTGATTTCGTATTTAGATGTTTAGTGTTTTCGATTATTCTAACATATAATTAGATTAAAAGTGAGTACATGTTAGAATGGAAGATTTAACTATAACCCAAGAACATAACTTATTCTATGCAAGGGAAAAATAATAAACAAATGTGTCTCATTCATTACACAACCCTGACGTTAGAAGATAGTAATCGACGACGTTATTTTTAATTGCTTATTGCAGGTTAGAAGAGCCCCCTATTACTTAATAGTGACAATATACATTGAATAGTAAAATAATTCAAATTCAAATGAAGAGTAATTGTGAAGAGCACCTTAGCAATTAATCAATAATGAATCTAAGGAACACCCATAAATAATACTATTGTGTGATTTTCAAATCAAGTCCTTGCATAGAGACCTTGTCATGATGTGCCTAAAAATACATTTTTTGTGATCCAAATAAAATCCATGTACACATTCCTTATCGTACTGTTCCTACCTATTTCAATGTACATAATATGGAGTTTTCAACGTTGTTATTTATTAGAGGCCCTTCGGCTTCGATGTCCCATTAGATTCAGATTTCAAACAAGAGCACACACATTTTCACATTTTATAGGACACCTATGTTGACATAATCATATTGTCTAAAAGTGGTTGAGATATCATCTTATATCAATCACAACATATATTAATATTTATTTATTACATTGATAAGTATTTATATTTTAGAATTTAAGTTGCACTAACCAATATGCTTTTCCTAAATTGTAAGAGCATGAGACAATTGCACTATCAAGATTGATGCATAGATAACTAGATATATCTTGTTCATAGCACTTAACTTGTGGCCTATTGTTTACCAACCACAAGTTAGTGTATTAAATCTCCTAGTTTGTGAGACGAGAGAGTGATTGAATTAAATAATAGGAAGTGTCCATATTCTACCTCACTCAAGATTTGGAAGGAGTAACCCATACATGAAAATACAACTTGTTGCTATAAGAATAGCAAGAATGTAGTTATTAATTCATAGTGAAGATGATATCTATCTATATTAAAAACAATGTATAAGATCCTATGTTAAAACGTAGGGACCACCCCAAGTAGAGTAACCAATCCAACACTACAGGTTAAGACATTTAGCCCCTTAGTCTTTATTTCTCTCATGGTGCATTAACTTTTTCTTCTTTTTTTTGGTCATAGAATGGAGACCTTTTGAACTTGCACTACATAGAGTCCTAACACTACAGCTCTGGCTAAGCACAACAAAGTATAATGCTAGGCTATTGGATATAGCAGTTGTTCTTTATCCGTATAGGTGGTCTACCCTTCCCCTTTTCAGAAACATATGACATAATAATGAAAAGTAATTCAATATGTTTCTCCTTTGGATCCAACGTCTCCATATGAGCTCGATTATCAATCGATTGGTTGTGGAACCTCATCAAGAGCAAGTTGCATTAGCTAACGTCTGTTCTTGGCCAACGAGATCATCATCATTATCACAATACAACCTCCTAACACTTTATTTCATCTTAGTTGTATGAATTCAAAGATGGGATGTCCATTGGTTCTATGGTGTATTTAATACATATAATTATTTGCATCTCTCTTTGTAATATTTGTGACATTTTCTTGAATTTAGCTTACACTTTCTTATCTTGTTTCATCATTTTCTCTCTTCTTTTTTACTTTTTCTGCTTGCATTGTTTTAGTCTGGATTAGGTTAAGTGTGTTAGGCCAGTGGATTAAGTCATAGGTTAAGTTTGTAGACAAGTGGGTGTGTTAGTGGGTTAGGTAGGCTAAGGTTATTCGTTAGGTTAAGTACTTAGAATTAGTGGTTCATTATAGTATGTTAGGTGGATTGAGAAGTTTAGGTCAATTAGATTTATGTAGCATATGGTACATTAGATTATGTAGGGCATATCAGGTGAGGATATGTTCTGTTGTGTAATAATTTAGTAGGTTAGGCATGGGTTAGGGTAATATCAGGTCAGGTAGGTTAGTAAGGTGCATTAGTGGTTAGGTAAATTAGGTAAGCTGGAGAATTAGATCGGTTAAGTAGGTAAGTAGGCAAGATAGGGCCATGGGGGAGGTTATTTAAATTAGGTGGGTTAGTGTGGTAGACTCACTGTATTTTCCCTTCCGCCCATATTTTTTATATTTATAATGACAATTGTTGGTTTACCTTCAGATTCCTTTGTTGCAAAATGCATATTATATTTTATTACTAGATATAAATGTGCATAAAAAATGATTCATAAGTGCAAAAAACCAACTCCTTCAACAATGTTTTTCATTGCATTAAACTAATGCTCATAGCTGGTAGTAAAGCTAATAGCAATGTCGAAGACACCGCCACCATGTGGCTCTTGTTTAAAATTAGATTTTAGATTGTTTTTATTTTTATTTTTAAAATTTAATTAAACATTTATAAGCTTGGAATTACATAATTAAATCACACGAGGAAAATAAATGCATCTAAACATTTTAAAATTACATAATAAAAAACAAGAAAAATATTAGAGTTTAGATATATATATATATATTTAAAAAATAATATATTTATATAGATTTAATAAAATAATTAATTAAATAAAAAAAATTGGTTTAATAAAATAATTAATTAAATACAACAAATAAATTTTGTATTTGAATGTATTGAATGAGACTGTATTAATTGGTAATTTTATTTATTCATATTTATACTTTTTAAGTATAATATTAACCATTAGAAAAATTGATATTTATTAAAAGTACAACGTTCGAGGTAAAAGCAATTTTTGAAAGAAAAGGACGTAAAAGCATTTTTTTTCTACATAAAGAATGCATTTCCCATATTTTCACATGGTTAGAATGAGGGGATGGGAAACATTGCCCATATCCCATACATTCACATGGTTGGAATCAAGGGATGGGAAACATTGCCCCAGTCTACCAATCCACTCTCTCCTCGGAGACGAAAGCATTAAAAACACAAATTTCTATTAATGATTGGAATTGTATATAAAAATGGTTGAAATTGCAAATATTAAATTGAATTTTATATATTGTATTTAGATTTTAATATATTTTTATTGTAAAATTTATAATTATTTATATAATAAAAATAAAAATAATTTATATATATATATTTGTAATATTTGTATTGATATATAATCAAAATTAAAAATGGTTGAAATTGTAAATATTAAATTGAATTTTATATATTGTATTTAGATTTGAATATATTTTTATTGTAAAATTTATAATTATTTATAAGTTAAAATATAAAAAAAAATCATATATATATTTGTAATATTTGTATTGATATATAATCAAAATTAAATTGTAAATTGAGTATTTAAGGCGTTTGAGTTTATTTTTGCAATTAAAAGTAATGAGAAGTATCAATTACAAAAATACTTAAAGAAACTAAACTATTTTTTAAATATGGGTGATTTTTAATTGTTTATTTTTTATTTTTATATTTGTATGCCATTATATTTTTTAATATAATGCAGGGTTAACTAAAGGGGCAAAATCAAATTGTGAAAGAAGTATGAGAGGGTGTTTTAATTTATTTGCAATTAAGAATTATTTGAATAATAAAAATAATCAAATAAATCAAATAATTTTTATTTTTATTTTATGTTTTATATTTTATCAAGTATGATGATTTTTAATTATTGATTTTATTTGTTTTACATTATAATAGCTAAGGATGGTGAGCATAGGGATTGGCTTGGGGTTTTCATAAGATTAGAAGGAGATACAAAGTTTTCAATGGGGTTAAGAATAAACTTGAAATAACCAAAGCATAAATATATGCATTATACTTTGGAATGGTGTTTGTAGACCCAAATGGTTAAGAAACAAGTTTTAAACAAATCTTTAATGGAATCGATTTGATCATTAATCAATTTAACAGGGTATGGGTCCATTGGATTAGTTATCTAGTGCAACCTTAAGTTTTTAAATCATATGAATTGTGATAGTGTCAACTCATAGTAGATCCACTCGGCGTTGCCATATTGTGAAGATGCATGTGATTATTTTCACCATTAGAGCCTCGATTGTGCCTTTCGATGCTTTGTCCCTTGTAAAATCATTTGCAACATCATTGGCTTTTTACATCAACAAGGGCGTGGATGTCCAAGCCCAATGGTTCTACTCTTATAGGTATTTGTTGGTGAATAGGGGTCTCTTTGTTGCTATAAATAGTATTAATAGTACTAGAAGATCCAATGATGTCACAATGGCATCTCTTATGACTACTTAGAGCTTTCAACCCAAAAACCATGTAACAGATTGAGCACTCATGGACCTTACTCTTTTTCCCAAAATAGGTAACAAGCTAAATTATTTCCTTTCATCCCTGAATTTGATAAAAGAATTCTTAGTCCTCTCCTTTAGAAGAGGATTTTTTTAAATTGCCAGGTGGTTGAGAGTCCAATCTAGTAATGAAATTCTCCTTGGTAATCTCTTCTTATAGGCTCTCATTCTTTCCATCTATCATTGTAAAACAACACTTGACCTTGTTTTGGCTAGCCCTATGGCCTCCCAAACCAACATTTCAAACAATTTTGTTATCTTTGGGATTCTTCCTAATGCATTTCGAACATTTGGAATTGGTGTTTGGCAACTTGAGGTCACCTAATCTAGGCTCCTGAGTGTCCACTTGGATTTGTGGGTTTTATGCAATGTTTGTTCTACTTACAAGTATCACAAAACATTGTTCCATGCCCTCTTCTTCACTATCGATTTATAGACCAAATAGTTCACGAGGACTAATATAGTTGATTACAGATCTAGGTCTCTTGGATCTCTTTCCCTTATCAAACCTACTTGAATTCCCACTTGGGTGATCAATCTCAATCTCAACATCATGCCCACTTATCCTTTTTATTTATTATTTATTTTATGTCTTGTATTTCATGTTTATATGATTCTTCAATATTATCACCACCACTATATTGGCACTTCATGTGATTAAACAAGTCTTTTAGGAAATTAATTTTGTCTCACATAGATCACAATTTATAGAAGAACCAATGGGTTTGGATTCAAACTCACAACCCATAAAAAATGAGTATTGATCTACAAACTACCAACTATGCTTTGGATTATTTACTAGATAAAACATTAGATTACTACCCTTTCCATCAAATCCAGTGCATCAGCATGCTTTACACCATTGATTTGTCATTTGAAGTTTCAAACCACTTTGTCTTTTGAAATTCAATTTGAGTGAGTGTGTTTGTAGCCAGTGAGGGGACAATGTGGTCTCTCATGTGACTGCCAATACCTCTTTCTAAAATTAATCTATTTTGCAAATATTGCACAAGTATCTCAATGGGTGCTCTCCTTATCTATTGAACACCACCATAGCTTAGGACTTGGGATAGAATATGTCAAGTGTGGTCATGTTGTAAAATCTTCTCCACCTTGAATAATGAGATTTATTTCCACACAAAGGGTATAAATTAATAAACCAATGAACTAATAATTCAAGAAACTAACACTAGGTATGCATATGAGCTTCCTCAAGAGAGTACAAACTTAATCCAAACTAAAAAAAACACATGTTGATGACAGTTTCTTTGTGTATGAGATGGGGCTATTGAATTGAAGTGGTTTAAAAGGTCAAATTTGTGTGGGTTGTTTTAGATGAAGGAATCATACGCAAAATTGAGAGAGAAAAAACATTTAAATGGATAATGGAGGAATGAGGAAGCCTTATTCTTTGTAGCTTTGTTGCTTCTTCTATGAAAATGGCCTATGCATTGAATTTTAATGATTTATCTTTGCTCAATCCTCAAATCTTAGTTGCCATGTGGACTAAACCAAGTTTTATTGTTTTGTGAAACTTACATGACATTGAAAACCTACTAAATAGTTGAACAATTATATTGCAGAGAATCAAAGTTGTTTGTATCAATGATTTTACAGTTTCGGAAGTTGTATGATGAGGTGAATGATATGCACTGTGTAAGTCACTAATCAATTCCCAAAAAATTATCATAGGTCCTTCATAACGACTTGGAATGTAATGAACTTCTCCTCTATTGTAACCAATTTATTTGAAGGGTAGTGTAGCTTGGTACATGTACATACAACCTATGTTAATTGCACGCTAGTGTGTATCTATTGTTTTAAGCACCAGTGCACCTATAACGTTTTTGGCGCAACAATTATGATATATCAAAATAGAATGTAGTTTGTTTCCTAGTTTATTTTTTAAAGAGTGAAGACATGTATTGATTGTATTCTTCACTCAACTATAGTGGAAACAAGAGCACTAAATCAAATGGTTAATTATTTAAATTCCAACTCATTCCATATTATTCAAAGTTCAAGTTCACTGTTGTCGTCATCGGTAAGTGCATATTTATTTATATTGGATTATATATTTGAATTTATGTAGTTCTTTCACTTGCATTTGAATAGTTGTGCATTTACTTTTGAAATATCTTGATTCTAGATCAAGTTATGATGCACCTGATATTACACCATACCCAAAAAGACGCAAGGTCTTATTTGGAGGGACATAACCTAGGGAGATAGTAGATGAAAATGGAATGCCAGGTCTTTTTGGGTATGGAATACCCAACTATAACATGCCATCATCCAATAACTTTATTGGACTAATGGTACTTCATCATGAACTGGATCTCTTTTATGACACCCTGATAGTATGTGGTTTTTTAATATGTAAAGGGTTGAAGGTGAAACCTAGGTGATTTATTGAAACCCAGGCTAAGGGAAAAAATTTCCAAGTACATACAAAGGTCGGTACAATTGTTGGAGGGTAGTGATGGCTTCTCTCTTCCCATCCATCTGCAAAGTAAATACAAAACCAATTACATACACGCTTTGTAAGGAGTTTGGTTGTCTTCCCTACCTATTCCAGATATTGGGACCAAATTCTCTTATTGTGGTAACAGTTACATGCGTAAATTCTAAAATAGATTATACAAATCTTGGGTTGTTTATAGTTTCACATGTGTTTGTTCCTCCCAAACAGGCAGTAGCACTTATTCCATTTTGTGGTCCTCTTTATAGTTAATTTTATTACATGAATATCGTCAAATACAAACATAGTATTTATATGTATTGTATGTGCATGATGTAATGCCTTGATGGTAAGCCTCAAGCATATGTGATTTTGTTATTTGTTATTATGGTGGCACTAGGTTCCTGGATTATGGACTATGGAAATTATTATTATTATTATTTTATTTATTTATAATTAAATAATGGATCAACATGGACAACAAACATGCGAGGGGTTTTAGGGGATAGAAGTTGTTTCCCTTTCTAGCATACTCCATCTTTTATAATTTTGATTATTTTGGACCTTAAGATCCCAAAACACCTAATAAATGCTCGCATGCACACATGCATCCATGCACCATGCATGATGATAATATTCCCTATTTAGATATATTGAGTTGATCAAAGCAAATTTAGGGTGGATTTGAGTTACCTTCAATCATTTGGAGTGATTTGGGGAAATTCAAGCAATCTTCAGTTAGTTAAAGAGATTTTGAGTCTAATTTGAGTTATCCTCAACTAATTTGAGTAAATTTGGATAGATTTTAGTTGTCTCAAGTGCATGGGGTTGGTTTTAGGGAAATTCAAGTCAGCAGGTGGAATTCGAGCTGTCTTTAGTGCATGAGAAGAATTTTGCGGAGGTTTTGAGTCAACCTTAGTAATTTTGAGTTATCCTCGGTGGTTGGGAGTGAAATTTCCAGTGGTTTTGATTCAGTCTAAATGAGTTCGAGTTGCTCTTTGGAGAACTTGAATAGGTCATTCAGTGGGATAGAAAATCCTTCAGTTATTTGGATTTGCTCTTCTATCGTCTTGAGTCAATCTCTTAGAGGCAAATGAAATTGGTCTTAAGGGATTTGAATTGCATTCCATTCATTCATTCTTCCATTAGCAAGTTGGTTGGTCAGTGGTGAGAGTGCTCACCCTTGAATTCTAATGCTAGAGAGAGGATTCAAATGGTATTTTTACACCAAAATCAAAGCTTTGTTTGCAGGGAAGGAGATTATATTCACTACAACTACTCTTTCAGAAGATGGGGACAATATTGCGAATAGACTCTTTTGGTTGCACTTTGTCTTGCAAAGGATGGGGAGAATCCTATGGAGAGACTCTGTTGTTGGGCTTTCCTTGCACGAGAGGGCGATAATCCTGAGAAAGAGGTCCTAGTTGTTGCACTTTGTCTTGCAAGAGAGGGGGATGATCCTATGGAGAGATTGTGTTATTGGGCTTGTCTTGCGGGAGAGGGGGGTAATCCTAAGTGAGAGGGCCTAGTTGTTGTGTTTTTTCTTGTAAGAGATGGGGATATGGAGACACTCTATTGTTGGGCTTATATTGCAAGAGAGGGGGATAATCCTAAGCAAGAGGGCCTAGTTGTTGTGTTTTGTCTTGCAGGAGAGGAGACTAATATTGTCAAGAGAATCTATTTGTTGTGCTAGTCTTGCGGGAGAGGGGGTAATCTTGAGCAAGAGATCCTAGTTCTTGGGTGTTGCCTTGCGGGAGAGGGGTATAATCCTATGTAAGATATTTGAGTTACTTCCATTGGTGTTTCAAGAGAGGGGGATAATCCTGTGAAAGAGACCAGGTCGCCATTGTCTTGAAGGGAAGGAAGAATTCTCGTGTTTATGTCGCCCAGGTTGTGGGCTTGAGTTTTATCCTTAGAGATCAAATTTGAGAGATTTCCTTAGCATGTGGATCCCAGACCTCAACTCGGGGGTGACCTACTCAAGTATTATTGGCTTGAAAATGTTTGAAGGATAAGCGGAATGTTGACCCGCTGATGCTAGTTGCAACATATATAAACGATAAGTATTCTTGACCTATTATTTACTATATTATTGATGCACATGTGCTTTTGGAGGGTGATATCTTGGCTATATTATGTTGCATACTGATGTATATGTTTATGTTTAATGGATAAGTTTGATGTTATTAAATTGATTTCTCATGAAGTAGGTATGTGGATATGTTAATCTAGCTATTAGATGCTAGATTGTATGATTTATGGTCGTTGTTGGGATCTAATTTTTTTATAGTCTGTATGGCCGTGTATGGTTGTTCCAAATCGAATCTTCCATGGGATTAATGATTATTATTAAAGTGGTAAATTATGATTAACATTAGTGTCATAAATCTACTCTGATGAATTGTAATGATGATGATTTACTTATGGTACTAGAAGCTAGATTGCATATGTATTTATGATCGTTAGAGTGTCTGATATTTGGATAGCCCATATGGTTGTATATGGTTGTTGCGGGTCATATTTGGTGGGGATTTGATGACTAAGATTTAATATTATAAATATGGTATATTTATGTGTTGTAATTCTTCCTCCTTGGAATGTTGGAATGCCGATTTATATACTATTGTAAGTGGATTCTTTTGAATGTATGTAAATACGATTTAATAGTTGTTTAAATGGATATGGGAAGCATCCCATAGGCGTGATGAAATTTAGTAAACATGTAAAGAGGTTATGGTTTGAATATATTATGTGTCATTACATTGCATTGCATGTAGAATGGGAGACTGTTGCATTGGAAGGGTTGTCTTCCTTGTAGGGTTCTAATTGTTTTAATTAGTTTGGATTATTGACATATTAGCCTAAAAATTAGAAGAAGAACAATATTATATTGTTCTTAAACTAATAATATGAGTCCTCCTTGTTGGAATCTCGAAAGTATTCAGACATAATGATGTGTTTGGGGCCATGTACGTTACAAAGTGGTATCAAAGTCTAGGTTTCGACACTATGGTTGTTGGGCCATATACAGAGTTATAAACCTTTTGTTTGTGTGCACTTAGAGATTATAAATGTGCTTTGTGAAATAATTAAGCCCCCTTATGTTAATGGAAGATTCATAAGTCGAGATTAAAGATCAATTTATTATATGATTTAGAATTAATTAATATTGCATATTTAGTGCTCAGTAGATTGATTGGTTGGCACTATGCATTGCATATCTAATGTTCAATAGATTGATTGGTCGATGCATGTTCAATTTGCATTGCATCTTTTACTGTCGGGTGAATCCATGAAGATGGGTGTCCATTTTGGGGGGTCTTATGAGAAAATAAATTTGATTTTTTAATGTTTTTAAACTTTGGGCGAATGAAAGTGATATTTTTGTTTAGAATTTCACTTTTAAGTAAAAACAAAACTTTTAGAGAATTATGTTAGCTTTCTATTCATAATTTTTTCAATTTTTTTTATTGAGATTTGATATGTCATTTTGGCAAATGTTTGACAATGTGTCCTTATGAAATGAAAGGACTAAAAAATAGTCATGTTTGGTTGCATCCGTAAAATCATTGTTAAACTTGTGTTTTGCAAAAACCAAATATGCTACGACAACCTACACACAATATACTATTGCAATGACTATAACTTTGTAACTAATGGATCTATATACTAATTATAATGTTTTTTGAATTCGATCAATGGAAAAACTTTGTCGGTTTTAAACATGTTTTTGGTTGCACCACTTTTCTCTCAATTGACTATAAAACTTAAAAATCAACGAATACCCTTTTGAAGTAGACACTCCAATTAAGAGCACCATATTTGTTTCAATTTTTTTGGTGGCGTATTTTTAAAGTTATATATTTTCCATTTCACTGCATTTTGAAAGAGATGAAACTAAACTCGACACATGTTAAGAAACAAAAAAAATAAAAATATCAGATCTCACCTATACACAACAAAATCTATACCTACGGAAAGTAGATTTAATGACGAAACTAAATGTATCAAGTACGACAGTCGATTTGTAGTGTAAGGCATCCATTTTACCTTCTGAAAATGGAGAAACCTGAAAATTGTGCAGGTTACAGGTCTGAGAGGTTATTCGGCTGAACAATGTTTTTCCGTAATGGAGACGTAACAAGCAAGGTTGTTTGGCCGAAAAACTAAGCGCAAAAAAAATCATCAGCTAGACAAAAAAAATCGTATAAGTAAAACGAAAGAGCCTCATTATTTTCGCACCTCTTCATTTCGTATAAGTAAAACTAAAGAGCCTCATTATTTTCGCACCTCTTCATTTCGTATAAGTAAAACGAAAGAGCCTCATTATTTTCGCACCTCTTCATTTCGTATAAGTAAAATGAAAGAACCTCATTATTTTCTCACCTCTTCATTTCGTATAAGTAAAAATATTTTTGAAGGGGTTTTCAGAGGAGATTTCTTTTGGCAAAGGATTTTTTTTACAAGGTATTTTTCCTCTTATTTATTTTCAAGGGGTACATTCAAAGAGTTTTTTCCCAAGGCACTTTTGCCAAAAGTTTTGTGTTCTAAAGTATTTTTGAAAAGAACTTATTTCTTTGCAAGAAGTTTTTTCATAGAGTTTTTTTCCAAGATATTTTTGCAAAGTAGGTTATTTCTTTGCAATGGGTTTTTTTTTCAAGATATTTTTGCAAAGGAGTTATTTCTTTGCAAGGGGTTTTTTCAAAAAAAAAATTCCCAAGGTATTTTTGCAAAGTAGGTTATTTGCAATGGGTTTTTTCCAAAGAGTTTTTTTGCAAAGTATTTTTGCAAATGAGTTTTTTTTTACAAAATATTTATATAAGTTGTTTTTTCAAATAAGATTTTTTTTCAAAGAGTTTCTTTTTCCAATTGTTTTACAAAGAAGATTTCTTTACAAGGTGTTCTTATTTTTTTCCAAGGGTTTTTCAGAAGGAGATTAAGCAATCATGGGAAATAAAAGAAATCGTAAAAAAAAGTGATCGTAAACGTGATGACGATGCTAATAGGAAAAACAAAAAATCAGAAATACAACCAAAAGAGCAAGGGTTGCAGAAATGGAAGAAAGAATTGAAGATATAAGAACAAATTTACATGACACTGTTGATGAAATGGAAATTGAAAATAGGATACAAGAAGAACAAATGGAAGTTGAAGAGACCATTGTTGAAGATGTAAATAGTGATTTACATGTTAATGTTGATGAAGTCAATATTGAAGACCAAAACCAAGATCCAGAAATTGGACCTGGTATGTATATATCATGTATTTTCGAAATTCATTTTTTATAATGAATTGTATTTTTGGACATATGTTAAATTAAATTTAACTTGATGTATAGGTACTTTCACCATTGATGATGAAATGTTAGAAGACATTGATTGCGAAAAATATGGAGAAAAATTACCCATACATGTTGCACAATATCATGCTACAAAAATCTATGATGATATTCTCAATGATTGTTCAATAGCAGGACAAGCACAAATTTTGAGATGTTTATTGGTGTCCAAGAAGTTAGAAGGTGCTACGTCATTATTGGGTATTCACAAGGTGACAAAAGATTCGAAACTGAAACATAATGTGATAGAAAATATAGGTGATGCAATAAAAAAAATTGGAAAATCCAGAAAGAAAGATACCAGTGCTGCACGTAGAGCAATTCAGACAGCAATTGTTTCAGCTAGTACTAGACAAAAACGTTTGACAACACAACTAGCACAAGCAATTGGAACCTCAAGAAAGACATTATACAAACATAGAAAATTCAAAATGAAAATAGATAAAAATGATGAACTTGCTTGCTGGGAAATTATTTGTAGACAACCTTACAAAGATAGAATGGGAGAAGGTGTTAAAGATATTGTACATAAATATTGGTTGGAACATGCTCGAGTTTCACCAAATTCAAGGGATGTGATACGAAAAAAGAGTATCACGAAATGTATATGAAATCCGTCCAAAACATATAATGGAAATGACACAAGTACAATTGTTCAATAAATTCAAGGAGGATCATCGTGGAATTAATATGTCAATCACTACATTTGTGCAACAAAAACCATGGTATGTTAGACCTATTACTATACGTGACACATGTTGTTGTCGTTATCATGTGCAATTTCAATTATATTACGACACATTTCTTGAATTTGGTAAAATGTTTTGGACAAATTCACCACCTCCGCCCACAGTACGCGAATTCATATCTCAAACCCTATGTCACGAGAAATCACGATGAAGTATTTTATATTAAGAAATGTGTCAATGGAAAACATTGTCATGGTTGTGAAAATATTGTTTTATTCCACAATAAATACCCTATCGATAATGATAAGTCGCTTTCAAATGTAACTATTGATTGGAGAATATATGAATATAACATTTATTCTACAAGTTCTAGTGATGCACATTCCAAAAGAATTGAATTGCGAGAAGATAAAATATGTGTGACAGGTTTTCTCAAGAAATTTGAAAGTGAAATTTATAAATACACCAATCATTCACATGGAGCATGATGGCAAGACCTTCAATTCAAACATTCCCATGAATTTTTTCCAGCTGGAACAATTTTGTCTATGGTTAATTTTGCAGAAACTACACCTTTGCTACACAAAAAGAGATTCAAAGTGAATACTATCATTCTGACCAAGTTTCGATATTTGTCCATGTTCTATATAGACATTCTCAACAAGATGTTGATGGCATTGAAATCACGTGTGACAATTGAGATGTGATTAAAGAATATCACTTTTATATCAGTGATGATCGTACATATGATACCCATTTTTTTCAACATTGTATTGAAATTTTTTTCTATGATTCACTAAAAAGTCGTAAAGTTAAATTCAATGAACATTGGATATGGTCGGATGGATGTGCGAGACAATTTAAATCCTCATGATCATTTTTTGGTTATGTCAACTTCATAAATCAATGAACATTATACATCGCTGGAATTTCTTTGAAAATGGACATGGAAAAGGTGAACATGATGGTGCAGGAGCATGTGTAAAAAGAGCACTTCGAAGATGGAAAATGAACCGTTCTTCTAGACAATTCCATTCAGCTGCAGAGGTTGTCCAATGGTGTAAATCAAATCTAAGCCATGATTTTAGTCAACAATCAAAAGATGTGCGCATGTATGTACATTATTTTTTTAATTTATTTTAATTGTCAATTTTAAGAAATGTATGTACTAACATTGAAGTATTTGTACACTAACATTAAAAGTTGTCATTTGTGATTTATCATTAATTGTGTAGGATTCTTTGGCTTGTTGGGGTCCAAGATATAGATAGATCAATACCGTACGAGGATAGCACCATACATGGGACTAGAGAACTTCACTCTATTCAAACAAAATCCTTCCAAAATGTGTTTGCATTTGACAGTAGAAAGAAAACATGGTTTTGTCATATTTGCACTGAAAATGTTGAATCTACAGAAGTTTGTGAAAACATAACGAACAACTACATAAAGCATTGGAAACACACAGAGATTAATCCAAAAGGGAAAATTCCACTAGCAAGCATAGAAGAATTAGAATCAGAAGAAATAAAAATATGATCTGATGGCGATAGAATTTCAAATCTTGTTAGAGAAGGTAATGATTTTGTTGATTGTTCAATATTGTCCATCACGTTATGTTTATATAGTCAATTTAATTCACTTAAAAACTGCAACGCCAATTGTAATTTGCACAGCAGATGTTTTCACTGTGATTACGCCTTTAGACAACAATGAAAATGTAAAATATTATTTGATGCGATGCATTGAAGGAAAAATGAAGTTATTGGAGGACTACAATGACAACGGATTTACATACGAGAGATAATCCTTCATTTTAAAAGGCTATTTTTTGGAGTAGACCCGTATGACTGAAAATTATGTCTACTTTCAGGATTATAAACTTGATGTTATATGTTGTTAGTATATTCATTTAGTATGTGCATCTCGAACAAAATTGGTACAAGTTCCATCGAAAAAAAACTTAAAAAATAAAAAATGGAAACTGTCCAAATATGACCATGAACGGATAATTGAGGACGACATTCCATTGCGATGTTTTTAACTATATTATTTCTTGTTTTATGTTAAGATTAGCTATCATGCTCAAATATGGATTTATGTTTTAGAATTCAGAATAATTGTGTACTTAGTCATTTAGTATGTTACCTTATTAGAAGTCATTTTAATGTTACCTTAGAAGTCATTGAACTTTAATTTATTAAAATTCAGAATCAAGTTGCTAATATTACCTTAGTAATAAAAAAATATTAGAATTCAAAATCAAGTTGCTAATGTTACCTTAGAAAATTTATGGATTGATCTATAATTTATTAGAATTTAGAATCGAGTTGCTAATTTTACTTTAGCAATAAAAAATATTTCTATCAAAACTTCCTAACATTCCTAACATTCAATCATACATTCATATATTTACGCCTATCAAAACTTCATAACATTACTAACATTTCCTAACATTCTTAACATTAGATTGCATCTATCAAAACTTCCTAACATTCCTAAAATTCTCAACTTTTCAACACTAAAAATATGTTACATATACAAACATAAATAAATTTACTAATACATACATTCATATAATTGCACCTATCTAAACTTCCTAACATTTGCTAACATTCATATATTTGCACCTATCAAAACTTCCTAGTTCCTTTCCTAACATTCATGTATATTTGCACCTATCAAAACTTCCTAGTTCCTTTCTGAACATTCATTCCTAACATTCATGTATATTTGCACCCATCAAAACTTACTAACATTCCAAACATTTTCCTAACATTCATTTCTAACATTCCCTGAACATTGATTCCTAACATTCCCCACATTGATTCTTAACATTAGATTGCACCTATCAAAACTTCCTGACATTCCTAACATTCCTAAAATTCTCAACATTCATATATTTGCACCTATCAAAACTTCCTAACATTACTAGCATTTCCTAACATTCATTTTTAACATTAACATTCCCCATTCCCACATTCACTCCTAACATTCCCCATGTTCATTCTTAACATTAACATTCCTCATATATTCATTCTTAACAAATTGGATTGCTTTCATTCTTAACGTTAACATTCTCCATATTCGTTCTTAACATTAACATTCCTCATATATTCATTCTTAACAAATTGGATTGCGCCTATAAAAAATTCCTAACATTCCTAACCTTTACATATACATGTATATAATCCAAAAAACAATATGTAAGATCAATGTATGTATGTATATAATCCAAAAAAACAATCATGAACATCTGTATAATCCTAAAATTAAGCTCCTCGAACTCATAACAATCTGAAACATGTATAAAAACAGATTATGAATATCATAAATTATTTAAACCATTTTAAACTAAAATAAAAAAAATTAAAACATTAAGCTAATATATAGAAGAACAATATAATTATTAACAAAATTACTTCAATTTCTCTATCATTCAATTGAGTGTTCCCTTTGCCTCTAAAAGGTGGAGGAGACCCAAGATGCAACATGTATAAAAATAGTTTATAAATCTTACAAACTATTTAAACTATTTTAAACTAAATTCAAAAAAATAAAATATTAAACTTACAATTTCACCACTATCCTCCAATGAAGTCTTCCCTTTGCCTCGAAAGATTGAAGAGACCCAAGCTTCAACATATATAAAAGCAATTTACAAATGTCAAAAATTATTTAAACTATTTAAACTTATATATCAAAGAACGATTTGGGTAATAGTACATACCTTGAAGAAGAAGCAAGTAAAAACATTACTACTTCTGCTTCCTTTAAATTTTATGTGTAGGTGTGTAGATATCAGTCGTGGAGTAATTGGAGTCATAGATTTGATCCAATCATATCTATAACTCCAAATACCCTACGACCCATATCTACAAATAAAGATAAATGACCCTTCTTTATATCAATGACACTGCGACCATAGATGCTAAGAGGGAATCATCTCTACCACTATCACCACGTCGATGATCAGATGAATGTGAACTATATAATAAGCTTGAATACCGAGGTGAAGTCGATAATATTCGATTTTCATTTCGGACACCAACTCCCAAAAAATGTGATGACCTCCTACGCTACTGTCTCAAAGGCTGCTCTCTTTCCATTGGATATGATATCTACAAGTTTACATAAATATCAATTTCTACATGTTAATTAATCAACTTCAAAGACCTAGCTACTATAAAAACTAAGATTTCAATAAAGACCTAGATATCCCTAATATTATCTAATAGTTCTTTAAATGATTATAGCTAATTTACTATCTATTTCCATTTGATATGATATCTACAAGATTACACAAATCAACTCATATCATATTCAAATTCTACATGTTAATTCCTCATCCTCAAAGACCTAGCCACTAAAAAACAAGTTTTTAATAAAGACCTATATGTCCTTAATATTATCTAATATATCAACTCATAACATATTCAAATTATGCATGTTAATGACTCAACTTCAGAGAACTAGCTACTATAAAAACTAATTTTTTATTACCTAGATGTCCCTCATATTATATAGTATTTCTTAAAATGAAAATAGCTACACTATTGTTGGATGTATGAGAAATTAATGTAGCAATCTCTGTGTTTTTTATGTGTTTTAGATTTTTAAAACTACGTTTTTAATAAAGACCTAAATGTCCCTAATATTATCTAATAGTTCTTAAAATAAAAATAGCTACACTATTGTTGGATGTATGAGAAACTAATGTAGCAATCTCTATGTTTTTGATGTATTTAAGATTTTTAAAATTAATGGAACCAATATCATCAAATATGAAATTAAAGCTACATTTCTTTATGTCAACTACAAATATTTTCATTATTCCATAAAATCATAAAATATCCCTTATGCTAAGTAAACTGATCAGAGTCAGAGTTGATGAACTCTGCATGGACAGAGTTCATCAACTCTGTCCATGGACAGAGTATTCATTCATGAACTTTGTCCATGGATAGAATTAATACAAATATCTTCCTTATTATACCTATGAACTTAGATTAAAATTAAAAAAAAAATGCACAATATCTTAATATAATAGTAAGTATAAACTATAAATAATAAGCATTATACAAGTTATATGTTTCTTTTATGATTTAGATTAAAAATACATAAGATCAAACATATCGGTAATAAAAAAAAATTGATGTTTTATGTGTAATAATGTCTTTTTTTATGATTTATATTAAACCTACTAAAATACGTTTTGCTAAGTAAAGTTATCAGGGAAAGAGTTGATGAACTCTGCATGAACTATGTTTTGCTAAGTATAATCCATTGTCTAGTCTATTTGAATAGAGTTGATGAACTCTGTCCATGTGTGGACAGAGTTCATGAACTATCCATCTGAGTGTTGATCAACTCTATCCAAATGGACATAGTTCATCAACTCTATCCACATTTGGACAGAGTTCATCAACTCTGTCAATTTGGATAGAGTTGATCAACACTCAGATGGATAGTTCATGAACTCTGTCCACACATGGACAGAGTTCATCAACTCTGTCCATCTGGACAGAGTTCATGAACTATCCATCTGAGTGTTGATCAACTCTATCCAAATGGACATAGTTCATCAACTCTATCCACATTTGGACAGAGTTCATCAACTCTGTCAATTTGGATAGAGTTGATCAACACTCAGATGGACAGTTCATGAACTCTGTCCAGATGGACAGAGTTCATCAACTTTGTCAATTTGGACAAAGTTGAACTCTGTCCACCTATCTTCCCATTGTCGACCAAGTTTAAAGCATCTATTCATAATCCACCACTTTATAGTACCTTCTTTGTTACGAATTAAATAATCACAGCAAGAGGCCTAGAGAGCTTCCATAATATTGCATTGGGGACAGGTAATTCCATTTTCATCTTGTTAATTTGGCAGATTACCATATAAAATACATTTTTAAAAATTTAATAAAGAGGACAACAGCCTTAAGGGCAGGGATTTTTAAAATGATTTAATCAATTTTTTATTAAAGTCTTATGAACTCTGTCCAAATGGACAGAGTTCATCAACTCTATCCATTTGGACAGAGTTCATCAACTATGTTAACATGGACAGAGTTCATGGACAACTACCTTCGTCATATACGTATGAACTAAAATTAAAATTATAGGAATTATACACTACTAATTAACATATGCAAACTTTAGCTCTGAAATACTACGACGAAAAATGAATATAAGCCATTGACTACAACAAGAGATAAATCATATATTCAACATTTCGGATTATAAAAGCAACTGCATAAAAATTTACCTGACAAGGGGCAGCACAACAAGACTAGACCACGAACAGACCCTCCAAGAAAAGACCATAAACACCCCCATGAAGTGACCTCCACGAACAGACCTCCATGCCGAACAAACCTCCAGCCGAACAGACCATCACAAAGTGACCTCCACGAACAGACCTCCACGTCGAGAGGAAACTAGACAGTGTTCAGCCTCCACGTCGAACAGACCATCACGAAGCGACATCCACAAACAGACCTCCACGCTGAGAGGAAACTAGACAGGTAGCAGGGTGCTAGGATGGTGTATGTATACATCAGGAGGAATGGTGACGTGGACTAGGATGACGGGAAACAACCAACAAATCGGGTGGCAGGATAAACACAACAGGATGAGGACAAATGATTGCAGGTGAAAACAATAAAAATGGGGCCGAAGCTGACCTTTTATGCCAAATAATTGTTCGGCCGAACAATTGTCGGCCAAACAATTATTCGGCTGAAACTTTGTTCGACCAAATAAGTATTGAAACGACCGTAAAAATTAACGGCCGTCTATGCGTTCCGTCTAATTAAACGGTTCACCGTTAAAGGTTATTCAACCGAAAAAAGGATTCGTTATTCGACCGAATAACTATAATTATTCGGTCGAATAAATATAGTTATTTGGTCGAATAACGTCCGCTATGTTGTTTGGGCACCCGATTCTCACAGAAGTGTTACCCAACTTCGCGTTTTCACCCTGTCCAGTAATTTGATTAGTAAATGTTGTTTAATGTGCACTGTCTCTTTTATTGTTCTATGATTTGATTGCTCAATGCTTGTCCATTATGCATTGCCTCTCTTACTGTATATTGAATTAATTGGTAAATGCTTAAGTATTGTGCATGGCATAATTACTGACTGGTAATTGCAAGGATTCTTCCTACATATTGTCTTTTGTTTATGCATATGCATTGGGTATGAGTGTGCATGCATAATGTATTGAGTAATTCAAGAAATGAGGGGAAGAACCCTGATCCCTCTACATAGATTGCATTAGAATGAATTAGCAAATGGATTATCAGTGGGGATTAGTTATTGCATGGTAAATAATAAGGTGCATTAGTAATTGCATATTTGATTTGATATTGCATTTCTAATTTTGGACGATTGCTTATAAGTTTGCTTGCATGATGCTTTAAAGTGCATGAAGTTTTCTTTGTGATATTTATGATCTTTGTTAGAAAAGTTTCTTTATGATCTTCATTAGAAAAATATCTTGATGATCTTGTTAGAGAAGTATCTTGTGATCTTTGTTGGAAGACATCCTTGTAAAGTATCATAGTAATACTTCATGCATCTTGCTGTAAAAGTATCATGATAGTGTTCCATGCAATTGTTGGTAATGCATGGGATTGATTGACTAGAATGCATTTCATGAAGAAATGATACTTGATGCAATTCATGAACTTGGTTGAGATAACTGTTGCACTTCATATTGGTTGGTATAGTTGATGCACTTCATGATATTTCTTGAAGTACTTGGTGCATTTCATGTGCATGGTTGATTGGAAACATGTTTAATGCATCTCATTTATCATAGCAAAGTATGTATATAATGCAAATCATGAATCTTTCATGTATTTCAAGTAAATTAGAGTATGTGCATAATGCATAGTTGAATTTAAATTGATTAGAATGTGTTTAAGGCTGATGCATTCCAAGTGTTTGATTTCATGTACCTTTGATGTATTTCATGTATCGTAGGTGAAGAAGAGTGAAATGGATTAAGGAGGAGTTTATTTCATGTACATTGGGAGTATTTCATGTGATTAATAATAATTTATTTTTTTAAGATGTGCTGTATTTATCTTGTTGAAAAGTATATATATGTTGCCTCTAACTATGTGTTTGTTGGAATGTAAAGAAATGCAATGAAAAATACAATGAATTAAATAGCGAGTGTATTAGATATGTGTTGCATTGAATCAAATATGCATTGGAATTCCTATGCATTGAATGTGCATTGAAATTGAATGGTATTTGAAATGGATAGAAGTGACTTAATGTTGTTGATATGTGATGAATGGACTAGTTATTTCTTTGGGAATGCTCCAGATAAGAATAGTTGGATTATATTTCCTGGTAGTAGGTTTGATGATAAGTATGAATAAATAGGATAATTGGTATGCTATGATGATTCTATGTGACTAAGACAAGTACCCTTGTGTGTATTCTTGAGATGTGATAAAGGTCTTGTTGAAATGTAGCTCCTATAATTGATGTTATTATATAAACTAGTATTTCTAAATGGTCTTTCCAAGCTAGGAAGCTGCAAGACGATAAACAATCGTATCATAGAAATATTGTTTTATACTAGCATGGATGATCTGGTTGTATGATGATGTTCCTCGTACTAACATGTTGGATGTAGGATATGTGTATTCATATGGTTAAATGGTCTTGAGTTTAAGATGGTACATGCATATACTCAACACCTATCTGGTGATCATGATGTTTCCCATCTCTAACTTATAAAGTAGGCATCATTCTAATTGCAATAAGTCATGATATAACTTTGAAGTGAATGCACATCATGTGTGTGTGTGTATGTAATGGTCTTAATCATAACAGTGATGTTGATCCAACAGTTAGAGTGCATACTGGATTTCATATATATATTGGGGAATATCTTTTAGGAGAAGTATTTTGTAGTATATTTCATGAATAAAGTAAAAAGGTGAAAAAAAGTATTGATGATAAAAGCATCTTCCCTGAAAGTATTTACTAATCTTGTAAGTGATAGATACTAACCATATGATTGCTTTGGAATGTGGTTCGTGTATCTATGTTGAAGAAGCATTTCACGTATATCTTGTTAAAAAATATACATACCAGATGACTAATCATGTGAAATGTATCGTTCTTTCTTAAGTGGTGTGGTTTGAGTTTTCTATGATGGAAATGTATTGTTCTTTCTCAGGTGGTATGGCCTGAGTTTCTTGTGATGGAAATGTATTGTGCCTGAGTTTCATGCGATGGAAATGTATTCTGCTTCCGTACGATGTATGTCCTGATTTTCCTGCAAGGGAAAGTAGATGGTGAAAGGATACTTGAAAGCTGGATTATTTTCTTTGGTTACATTGTGAAAGAAAACAAATATGCGAGCCGATAAGTATCTTTGTGATCTTGTTAGAAATATATCGTTGTGATACTTATTAGAAAAGTATATTTGTGATACGAATATCTTTGTGATTATGTTGAAGAAGTAACTATATTTTATGTACCTTTGGATATACTAATGTATTTCTTATGATTAATTGGAATTCATTTCATGTATCATGAAGTTGTATTTTATGTATCTTATAGCTTTGTACCTAATGGCTAATCATGTGGTTAATTGATTGAAATATGATTCAGGTGGATGTCTACTATGAAAGATTGAAGGTATTGTAATAAGGTTTGAAGACCCTGTATTGGGGATTGAAGATTGACCCATGCTTCCACATTGGCAACCACTCTACTAGTCTAGTTTTTTGCACACAATCCTAGGAATGGGATGATGATATTCCAAGGAACCAAAAGGGTAAAACGGATGACAAAATATCAAGGGAATAGCGATGTTAAGGAAGTCACATCCCATAGGTTATGGATATGGACAAAAAAGTAGGTGGTAGTGGGAAGTATTGTGGTTTCTTGAAAGAGGAGTTCCAAGAGTTCCAATGATAACGACATGCGTGAAGACATGTATGAGTAAGTATGCATCGAGGACGATGCATTGTTTTAAGGGTGAGGGGATTTAATGCCCCGATGGTAAGCCCCAAGCATATGATATTTTGTTATTTGTTATTATGGTGACACTAGGTGCTTGGACTATGCACTATGAAAATGATTATTATTATTTATATATAATTAAATAATGGCTTAGCATGGACAACAAATGTGTCTAGGGGGTCTTGGATTCCACATGCAAGGTGTTGGGGGAATAGGAGTTATTTCCCTTCCTCACATGATTATATCTTACCTAATTTTGATTCTTTTGGACCTTAGAGATCCTAGGACACATAATAAATGCATACATGCAACCATGCAACCATGCACCCATGCAACCATGCATCCATGCATCCATGCACCATGCATAATGAGAGTATTCCCTATTCGAGTTATCTTGAGTTAATCAGAGAAAATTTAGGGTGGATTCAAGTTACCTTCAATCATTTGGAGTGATTTAGGGGAATTGGAGAAGTCTTTATTTAGTTAAAGATATTTTGAGTCTAATTCGAGTTATCTTCAACTAATTTGAGTAAATTTGAGTTGTCTCAAGTGCATGGGGTTGTTTTAGGGAAATTTGAGTTGTCTCTAGTGCATGAGAGAGATTTTGTGTAGGTTTTGAGTCAGCCTTAGTAATTTTGAGTTATCCTCAGTGGCTAGGAGTGGATTTTTCCAGTGGTTTCGAGTCCATCTAAATGACTCGAGTTGGCCTTTGGAGAACTTGAATAGGTTAGTTAATGGACTACAAAATCCTTCAGTGATTTAGAGTTACACTTCTATAGTCTTGAGTCTGTCTCTTAAAGGAAATTCAAATTGGTCTTAAAGGATTCAAATCACATTCCATTCATTCAGTTTTCCGTTAATAATTTGGCTGGTCAGTGGTGAGAGTGCTCACCCTTGAATTCGAATGCTAGAGAGAGCATTCAAATGGTATTTTTACACCCGAATCCAAGATTTGTTTGTAGGGAAGGAGATTACATTCACCGCAACTAGTCTTTCAGGAGACGGGGACAATCCTCTGAAGAGACTCTATTGGTTGCACATTGGTCTTTCGGGATATGGGGGAAATCTTGTGAAGAGACTCTTTGGTTGCGCTTTTTCTTACAGGAGAGAGGGGTAATCTTGTGGAGAGACTTTGTTCTTGGGATTGTCTTACAGGAGAGAGGGATAATCCTGAGCAAGAGGGCCTAGTTGTTGCATTTTGTCTTGTAGGAGAGGGGGATAATCCTATGGAGAGACTATGTTATTGGGCTTGTCTTGTGGTAGATGGGGATAATCCTGAGCAAGGCAGCCTAATTTTTTTGTTTTGGCTTGTAGGAACAGGATGATCCCATGGAGATACTTTGTTGTTGGGCTTGTCTTGCATCAAAGGGGGATAATCCTAAGAAAGGGCCTAGTTGTTGTGTTTTGTCTTATAGGATAGGGAGGTAATCCTATGAAGAGACTCTATTTGTTGTGCTTGTCTTGTGGGAGAGGGGGGTAATCTTGAGAAAGAGAGCATAGTTGTTATGTCTTGCCTTGCAATATAGGGGGTAATTCTGTGCAACATATTTGAGTTACTACCATTGGTCTTTCAAGAGAGGGGAATAATCCTGTGAAAGAGATCAGGTCACCATTGTTTTGAAGGAAAGGGGAACTTGTTGTGATTGTGTTTCTTAGGTTGTGGGCCTGAGTTTTATCCTTTGAGATTGAAATTGAGAGAGTTTCTTAGTGTGGATCTAAAATATCATATTGTGGGTGACTTGCTGAAGTAGTATTGGCTTGACAATGTATATGGTTGGGAAGCACATTGACCCGTTGATTCCAGTTGCACCATTTATAAAAGATAAGTATTTTTGACCTATTATTTACTATGTTATTGATGCACATGTGCCTATGGAGGATGATATATCTTAGTTATATTATGTTGCATAATGATTTATATGTCCATGTTTAATGACTAAGTTTGATGTGGTTAAATTGACAGTTGCCGCAGTAGGTTCGCGAATATGTTAATATAGATGTTAGATGCTAGATTGTATGATTTATGGTAGTTGTTGGGATATGAATTTTGGACAGTCCATATGGTCATGTATGGTTGTTCTGGATCAGATCTTCCATGGTATTAGTGGTTGTTATTAAAGTGGTAAATTTTGATTTACAGTAGTGTTATAAATCTGCTATAATGAACTGTAATGATGATGATTTACTTATGGTTGTACTAGAAGCTAGATTGGTTATGTATTTATAATCATCAGAGGGTCTGATATTTGGTCAACCCATATGGTTGTATATGTCTGTTTCAAGTCAGATTTGATGAGGATTTGATGATTGAGATTTAGTATTATAAATCTTGTATATTTATGTGTTGTAATTTTGCCTCCTTAGAATGTTGGAATGTTGTTTAGTAAGCCATCATAAGTGGAGTATTTATGAATGTATGCAAATATGATTTAATAGTCAGTTAAATGGCTATGTGCGACATCTCATAGGTGTGATGACATTTAGTAAACATGTGAATATGTCATCGTTTGAATATGGTCGTTACATTGCATTACATGTAGAATGGGGGATTATTGCATTGGAAGGGTTGTATTCCTTGTAGGGGAGTGATTGTTTTAATTAGTTTGGATTATTGACATGTTAGCCTAAACCTTGGAATAAAAATATTTCGTTGTGCTTAAACTTATAATATTAGTCCTCCTTGTTAGAATCCCAGAAGTATTCAGACCCTAATGATGTGTTTGGGGTCGGGTACGTTACATAATTATTGTGCTTTGGGAAAATCTAATAGGAAGAACCTGTTATATATCGATGGTCATCCACATACTCATGGAAACATTGCAGGGTTCATAAATAGATACAAGTGCTCATTGTTTAGTGAAAATTGTTCATTTGAGGAGCATTCAAATGAAAAAAGGTGTTCTTTATGAAAAAAGAAGGAATCCATATTTGTTGTTGTACATACAATGTGCATTTTGTCTCTTGATGATTAGTTCTTAATCAACTATAGCTTTCGTACACCACCAAATGCTCATAAAAAACAACTTGCATTGGGGATTCCTTTAGACATCCCCTTGGAGAGTAAGAAAACGATTCCACATTTGTTTCATAAAGTGGTTGATTGCATGTGTACTATTGGAGAAAAACATATGTTTATAATAAATGTTTGGTATAATGTTCCAACATGCTAAGTCCATTTTTTTCACTAATATAATTGATCTAATGTTCAATATTTTTGAAACTAGGATTTCGCTATACCATCTACTGTTACAACCAAATACGATGTCGAATCGAGAGAATTCCACTAAATAGGTAGAGCTTAGAGAAGAAGCATACAAAGCATGGTTGAATCAACCACTTATTCAATTCCCACTACATCCTGAGTCACCAATTCAAAACATCTATAGTAACTCTTATTCTTTATGGGTTGGGGATGAAAACAATGATATAGAGGTTGGTATGGATGATTTCTTATTGGATACCCATGCCATAAACAAAATGTTGTTAAATGCATTCCAACAAGATGCACTAGGGAACAATGCTAATATTGTTGATGCCTACTTCAAAATCTTGAAAACGATCTTCACCACCCCTCTCTTTTTGCATGGATCAAGGTATACCCAACTTGGTACAACAACATTATTGTACAACCTGAAAACAATGTATGGTATGCCAGGTACATGCTTCTTGACATTATTGAGGTAACTAACCATCAAGTCCCCATTAAATCAACTATGAAAAAATGTTTGCATGCTTAGTGACAATGTCTATTTATATTTCCCACTAATTGAAGGTTAATCAAAGAAAAAGTACTTCCACTTGATAACACCCTCCTAGATATTTGTGAAAAGGTAAAGCAATTGTTGAAAACGTTGGGTGTTGAGTACATATCATATCATGATTTGTCCAAATGATTGTCTTTTATATAGAGGCGAATACGAGGACAAATAGACATGTCATAAATTGGGAATGACAAGTACCAAATATAAAAAAAATGGCAAGGAACATGGCCCTCCTCATAAGATATTGAGGAACATTCCTATAATTCCAAGGTTTCAAAGGGTTTTTCATTGTAAAGAATTTTCCATGTTACAGTGGTGGCATTCCAAGCACAAAAGTGATCCAGGAGTTATGTATATTCCTATAGATTCTATATCCATGAAGCATGTAGAGTATACATGGCCTGATAAATTCAAGGATGAAATACTAAGCCTTTGATTGAGAATAGCCACATATGCAATTAGCCTCTATTCTCTCCAAAAGCCACGGATGCAATTAGCCTGTATTCTCTCCAAAAAACCAATATTATATTTGCTTAGTGGTAGTGATCAATAACAATATCCCTCCATGGTTGTCCGCGAAGAATAAACATCTTATGTTGGGTCTTATAGTTCCTGGCAGAAGACAAGAGAAGAATATGGATGTCTATATGTAACCATTGATCGATGAATTAGAGCAATTATGGGAAGGGATACATGTATACGATGTATCAATACCCATCTCAGTTGAGAGGTCTTCTACATTGTATGGCATATGTACATACTGTACACATGATTATCCAATATTAGGAGTTTTCTTTGGTAAGCATGTTGATTAATGTGGTTATATTTGTAATGTTATTTGACAAACTTAATTTGGTGCAACTGCCTTATTTGGTGCTAACGTGTTCTGTATAGAATAACATAATGGGTCTTTTAAAAAAGGGTATCATGGATATAAATAGTGTGGACCTTCAATAAAGGATAGGTGTCCCAAACACTTACCAAATCTAATGTACATTTGCTCGAGGATGTTCGGCTCGAATGACCACCCTTATAGAATAACAATAAAAAATTTCAATGGTAAACTAAAGAGAATTGATAGACCTTAAATAATGACATCGAGACTCTAGATTAGGGCATATGAGATAGAGAAGGAGAAGGAAACGACATAATTGTTCGATTCAAATGGGTAACCTATGTTCGATGATCCTGAATTTATCTACACTTATGTTGAGAAAAATTCCATTAGGATGAAAATGAAAATGCTTTTTATGAGATTCCATATTGGGGAGAATCTTATTATTTCCCAGTTATTGGATCCCATTCATATATTAAAAAGTGTTTCTTTAAGGAGGCACATATCATCAAAACAAATTGACACATTAGGTTTTAAGAGAGATCTTATTTTTTTGAAGACTAAAAGGAAACATGCCAAGAAATAAAAGTAGAGGAGAGGTCAAAACCTCTTTTTCTTTTAAAGAGGGTGATGCCCCATGGATTTTGAAGAAATATGATCTTTCTTTGGCAAATGATGTTATATTGAGTGTGAATACACCATCATTTTATGGGTAGACTCTACAACACTACTTCACAATAGAACACGAATTATCGAGGTTGAAATCACATGACCATCTAAACCTTCTAAGGGCATGCATGTCAATTACATGCTTCTTTTTCTAAACTTTAGGCTATAATATTATATGCATTCACATTTTTATGCCAATTAATTTCTTATGTGTTTATGTTGTAGTGTCATGATCATTTGCTCGTGTGCGGTTGTGTGAACCATGAATTCCCCTAGGATCTATAATGAGCCATGTCTAAATTATTTGCATTTATATGTTGGATTAAATCAAACGAGGTTCACATGGATAGCGTTCCATGGTGGCGTCGAACCATGTTGAGAAATTGTTGATATTGTTTTCATGTTTGAGAAGAAACGACCCACAAGCTTCATGGACTTACATATCGATCATTTGATTCACCTACCTAATGAGGTTGAATTAGCTGGGGTGGCCCTATGTCGTTGTATGTTCTTCTTGGAGAGGTACATGAAAAAGTTGGAGTGTGTTAGATAGAGGGAAAACCTTGAACAGGGATGATTTTAAGGACCCATACTTATTTAAAAGTGTATAAATGCTGGCGAATATTACCAATTCATAAAACGCCAGCTATAAAATGATTGGAGATATTTTTCAAAAAATATTTTAATTTCCAATGATTTTATATCGTTTATATAATAATTTGGTGATTTTTAGGGTGAAAAAATTTTACCCTATCAAAATTGGGCGAAACAGGGCCTCAAAAAATGCAAAATGGCGAATCTTTTTTGGGAGAACAACATGGAAAAATAGCCCACTGGGCTAAAATTCGCCCCTAAAATTATCCCTGCTTGAAGGGTCTATGGCAGAGGGGTACAACATATATGAGTTGTCCTATTACACTAATGAATACTTCAAGCATGTTGATGAAACACCACAAGGAGTGGTTTAGGACAACTAACAAGATGAGGACAAAAGGGAAGGAGTATTGTAAATGAATATAAAAAGTTGCATGATAAAGAGTAAGTCATATATATTTTTTCAATTTTCTATAAAATAATTGTTTACAATGAAGTTGATAAAATATAGTTGAACTCATACAAATAGTTTTCCTTTCATGACTACATCAGTGAATGCAAAAAATAATGCCATCAATACATTTGTTCTTTACAATGTGGAGGAAAGGAAACCACGGGTTGCATTGTATGAAGAGGAGAGAAGGAAATGGAATAGTGACAAGAAAGAATTCAGACGGTTGGATGCTAGAATCATTCCTTATCGTGATCATTTAAAAAAAATATGTCAACAATCTATCCCAATAGTTGGGTGGTTGGAAATATCAATAAGAAATATGGTGTGTTTGGTCATTACACGCATGGTGAAGAGGATGCATTCAACATAGGGATTGGGTGCAACAACTCTGAAATAATATCTCTGTCTACATTGTTCATTTTATAATGCATGTTTAATTATAACATGTATTGTGTTTTTATTAACGTCAACTATTTGCATTTGTTCCCCCCATGTGGGCATATGAACATCATCTCCTCTGTGAGGATATCGATTATGGATGTGTCACATTTGACTATGGAGTGGAGGTTGAATTCGACTAATCTAGTCATGATAGCAATCGTGATCCGAACACATAATATAGGGGAAGCTAGGTAATGTTGGAAATATACAAGAGATCATGCAAGTGGACTTCTAATCTTTCACATGCGTTATATTTTAAGTGCAAGTGGTGGGATACTTTGACCAAAATAATGTAAAGGAAGATTGTGATAGTGGGATAATATGCCATCAACTCTAAAAATATGTGGGATGAAAATAAGGAGCCTTATCTTTACACAAAACACCACAACCATTTTTTCTTTTACCCTGATGTGTTGGATAGGGATTGGTGGTTCATACTAGGACATGATACGAGATCAAAACATTTGTTTGAGAACACAATGTTATCATGCCAAGCGAGGAATATAATCTACATCATGACAAGAAATAGTGATATGTACATGATAAGTAACATGATAGGTGCATCCACAAACTCTTCAATTTAGCGGTCACGCAAGGTTTCCATAGAATCCTTGGACTTAAAGCCTCATTATTCCTACCTTTAAAAGTGGTGATAAAAATAACCCCTCTAATTATTGGATCATTGTGATTATCCCTCTCTTAGATAAGCTATATGCTATCATTTTAGAAAAAACAAATCAATGTATGGCTTGAAATTGAAGTAAGTGGGATAAGGGTCAGGCGGGATTTAGAATACATCGCTCTACTATGCTTAAAATCATTATGGAGGAATATTAGGATATTGAATCCAACCTCCTATGTTGCTTTGTGGACTTTAGGAAAGATTTCGATACAATGCCTAGAAATAACTTCTAGAATAGATTACAAGAGCTAATTGTTCCTTTAGAGTTGAGAGATGTCACGATAAGTTTGTATGAGACTTCCATTTCCAAGTTTAAAAGAATTGAAGGGTGGTCAAAAAGTATTAATTGTAGTATAAGAGCTAAGCAAGGATGCCCCCTCTCCCCTACCCTTTTTGGCATATACATTAATACGCTAGAAGGTTGTTTAGAAGAAGCAGGTTGCATTGTCACAACATTAGCTACAATAGTCATTGTCCTCCTTCTCTATGCTGATGATATTGTTCTTATGGCAAGGTGTCCCTCCGAACTTGATAAACAATTAATGATTCTCAATAATTCCTGCTCTAACATGGGTATGTCTGTTAACATCGACAAAAATAAAATTATGATTATCAAGTCCAAGAAAGACACTTACACTAATTTTAAATATGACAATAACAACTTGGAGGTAGTGTCCCCTAACAAATATCTCAGAATTGATATCCATCACAGACTCAATTGGAAATATAACATTGCGAAAATGATTAACAAAGGGTAGAAAGCTTATTTTTGTCTAGAAAACAATTGTAAATCAACAAAACTTGTAATGTGGGATAAAAAGAAGTTCCTTTTTAAAACTCTCATCACTCCCGTCATCTTATATTGTTGTGAAGTTTGGGGCAACGACATATCTAGAGAACCCTGAATAAAGATTGAGCAAATTCGAAAGTGTTTTATTATGTTTAATCTTAAAATTAAAATTAATACGCCCTATCCTATTATCCTTATGACTAGGTACATGATGTACAAGTACGTGATAAGTAACATGGGGTGCCAAAGACTCCCTAAATTGCTTTAAAATAAAAATCAAGACCATATATGGCTCAAGAGAGGCTGGTACAAGGATGTCGTGGTTTGGTTAAACCATTGGACGATTGATGAAAATGCCACTTTGCAAAATATCAACAAGATTAAAAATACTATCACTTCCAAGTTTAAAGAGAAAATGTGGGATGAGAAAGATTTAGAGATTAAAAATAAATTAAGATACTATAAGGAGGTCATTAACAATAATCTAGAAGATCAAAATTATCTTTATTTATTAACTAGTTCGAAGAAGAAAATTAATATAGCCAAGATAAGAACAAACTCCCATGAGGTTTATAGTGAAATAGGGCACTGGACAATTCCTAAAACACTGTGGGTGGAAAGGATTTACCAGCTCTGTGAAACTATGAGCGTTGAGGATGAAAGTCACTTTCTCTTAGAGTGCCCTTGCATACACCCACATTCGATCGCAGTTTCATATTCTTTGCTACAATATTAACATCTATAATATTCTAACATGTCAAAATTGTGGTGACCTAAGAACACTTCTTTCTAAGCTTTTTGAACATAAGAATAAAATTTTACAGCAATCCAAATAATCTCTTTCTTCTCTAAAGGTCCAATAGACCAAATAGGTCTCGATAAATGTTAATAATCATCATCATTCAATCCATTTTAAATTTCATTCACTGCTTCATAGTCAACTTCTCTATATTTAAATATTTTAATTAACATTTATTATATTAATGTTTAATATATATATATATATATATATATATATATATATATATATAAAACTATCACAATAAATTATATATATCATTAATAATCGCTTATAAGGCCATCACAATTTAAATTATTTTATTTGAAATATTAAAAACATATTCTTAACCATGATTTTTTTAATAACAAAAAATATAGATACATATTTAAAATTATATATGGTAATTAATATTTTATAAATTATTAAAAAACATTTTTTAATCATAATTTTTCCAATAAAATAATAATGTGGATTTTTAATACTCAATCATTCATTCAATCAGTTTTAAACATCATTCATTGCTTCATAACCAACTTTTCTCTCTTTCTCTCTTTCTCTATATATACAATTCAATATTTTTTTTAAATAGAAATTAGAAAAATTTTCATTATAGAAAAAAGCTTCTCTCTCTTTCTCTATATATACAATTCAATATTTTTTTTTAAATAGAAATTGGAAAAAATTTCATTATAGATAAAAGCTTGTGCACAACCATTCATTACAAATACCTTGCACCTTGTCTGATATTAGCAAACATCATAACTGAGAAGAAAATAGTTAAAACTGTTTGAAATTTGCAAGAGATGTTTTTCTTCCTATATTTCACCATACTTGAGGGGGGTTAAATCCTGACAAACAGGAGATTAAGCAGAATACAAAAAAAAACATTAATTGAAAACGAAGGCCAGGCCTACTTATTTTTCATGCCTTCCATGCCTGGGGATGGCTTGGAGATCGAAACTTCTTCCATGGGTTGTGCTCCGAGGTCTGTTGGCGCATAGCCTGTCCATATTCCCCATGAGTTCCCGAACGTCCCTTTATAAATCATTGATCCACGAGTCTTTGCAGGTAAGTTGATGAATGACATGATCGATATCAGTAGAGGTTTCTTGATTTTGTTTCAGACCTCCACATACTGCCTCGAATACCTTGCACAAATGGTGTTTGAAGTCCTCAATTCTAGCCTTAAGAATGTCACTCACATCTTGCATTTCTAAACCCATCAAAGAATAATCGATTTACAACCACGAGCTAAGAGAGAATTCCAAATCGAAAGAGTTCCAAGAAGTGAGAATTGTGTTGCGTCGGTCTCTCAAAGCGTCCCGAAAAGAAATCAAATGATCTTCACTCGACAGGGGGTCCATCTCGATAAACAAACCACATGTGTGAACACTGCGGACAGGGGAAAAACTAAATGCACAGTCCCTTTGTCATTTAACCCATTACCTACTATCACATGGCTTGGAGTATGCACTCGGACACCTGTCTAGTTATCGCCTCGAGAAAGACAACTAGAGAAAGAGGGTGTGAACTAGTCGCGCAAAAATTACCAAGGATTTACCCTCCCAACATAAGACGTCACAGAATGGCATGAAATTTGGTTTCTTCATTGGCATAAATGATTAAACCTGGCTCCAACAAGACTCCTTTGTTTGCAAGAAGGTCGGCATCCCGGTTGTTGCTCCAAAGAACATGGAAGGAAAGGACCTATGTTTTGGCGGGGATAAAAGTGATCATTCGATATATCTATTATATCGAATGTTACCTTTCTTATATCCAAACTTCATCTTTTGAATAACCTTCTTTGAGTCACCAATGATAATTATTTTGCTTATGCCTTTCCTAGCGGTGATTTTGAAACCAAGCATAAACGTCAACCACTCTGCTTCATTGTTGGTTTTCTTCCCCAATCCCCAACTGAAAGAATCAACAATATTTCCTACGAAATCGAATAATATCCCTCCCACACTTTGCTTCTCCGGTATATAATTCAGTATATCATAATTAAAGTTATCTATATTTAAATATTTAATTAGCATTTATTATATTAAATAAAGTTTTAAAAATATATAATTAAAACTATAAAAAATAAATTATATATATTATTAATAATGACTTTTTAAAATTTATACAATAATCAAAGTTTTTTTTTAAATAATTAAAAATATATTCTTAACCATAAATTTTGTCATAACAAAAATATACACAATTAAATATAATATTTAAACCTAAAATAAGATTGAAATTTATATCTAGTTAGCAATTTTTTTAAAAATAATTACTAAAAATAAGATAAAATAAAATAAACATTTTTAATAATCAATTTTCTAATAATCGAATGTATCAAATAAATATATAAAATATTGAACACTAAACACATTGAAACTCGAACAATAATGTTAATAACCCTACATTTTCAATGAGTTAAAAAAAAGGTTTTACAATTTGTACGAAATAATGTTATTAAAAAAAGGTTTTACAATTTGTACGAAATAATGTTAATAACCCTACATTTTATATGTGTGTGTATGGGGTTATTCAAAGGAAATAATAATCTAATTAATTCAAAATGAGTTTATTAGTTAAAATGAGTGTATAACTAAGTAATGGTAAAACAAAAAATTCAAATTCAATCACAAAACAAATAATGTCAAAAATTCATAACGTATTTAATCTTTTTCAAATTTTATTTTTATTCAAAATTACAATATAATTATAATATATATGTCCATAAAAATTGTGGCTTATCAAGCTTGTATTAATATGGAGGTATACAATATTTAATCTTTTTCATATTTTATTTATATTCAAAATTACAATATAATTACAATATATATGTCTATAAAAATTGTGGTTTATCAAGCTTGTATTAATATGGAGGTTTAGGTTCAATACTTTTTGTGACTGTGGTTGTAAATATAAGAGGTATATGCAAACATTAAGATTTAAATCATAAATAAACTAGCAATTGCCCCAAGGAAGGTGCAATAATACGTCGTTAAGGTAATTGTTAGCGGGTAAGTGAGAACAGGTAGTCCAGTATCTATCATTGCCTAACCAGTATAACCTATTAATAAGAAAAACAACATCATTGGCAAACACATAAGAATTCCATTGATTGACCAAGTTACATTATAAAATTGAGGAAGTTGCAGCGATTTCAAATGTGAAGCATTCCAAGTTCTATTTGTGCACATTTAGATATTGACTTTTCAAAGAGTCTAGCAAACCTATTTTTTATTATAATTTTGAGGTGCAAAAGGACAGCTTTGGCCATGTCGCCATCATAGGTGTATATGAATACATCACTTTGCAAACCCGCCAATCTATTTTGAAACTGTTTGATAGTTTAGAAAAAGGCCTGTCTGATGAGGAGTCAGTGGATGACCTGGTTGCCTACGTCTTTGTTCCCCGTATATATGTTTTTCCTTCCAATGGGAATACCTATGGTACTTCAAAAGGAAATCTTTTCTATTGTAGTTTTGTCCCTCTACACATATATTCAACAAGAAGTGACTATCGTACTTGAGAAATCAAATCTGCAATTATTATATCTATTAATACAGTGCAAAACTAGATGTACGTTATCACATTTACTTAATGAAAATTGGCGAGAGGAAGAGAGAACTGGTCCCATGTCACTTTCAGGGCAATCATAAGGTAAACCATCATATCCACCAATTATTCAATAAATGATGCACTAGTATACAAACATTTGAAATCTAAACAAAACTTATACCTTTCATTGTGTCTTTCAAAATGAAAGGAAAAGGTTATTATATATCAAACTTACAATGGTTCATGCTCCCTCAGGCTAATGCCCTTTTTTTTTACATTAGAGAGTAATCGTAATCTACCATATATTCTATGTGACCAATAATGGCATCATGCTATCATCAGTTCAGTTCACCTTGAGACATGAGTTGGTGGAGGTGAAGACAAGCTTCCACTTTCATCGTATGAAGCTGAAGTGACAACTTTGTTCACATTTGTCTCAAACATCTTGGTGCCAAAAACTTTTCTTCATGTCAAAAATTCTTCAAGATATATCAAGGGAGAGAAAAACTGTGCAATAAGCAGTACATGATTATATGGTCCTTACGAAGAAAATATATTTGCTGCACTTAACTTTTAGTGGAGTTAACATCTTCAAACCTAGGAAATTGGCAGATATAGAAGATCTACAATCCAAACCTGTAAAGATTTAGGGTTTTGGAATCCAAGGATAAAAAATTACAAGTTACATGAATAAACTTAGAATTTAAATGTTATTATTGGATTGAATGGAAATTGATCAAATCATATGATAAATAACCAGGGAAATGGTCGATGCAGGAGCAGCATGAATGTACACAAATCCATACTTTGACCAGGAGGGAGTGACTTTAACTAGTTAGGAAATGAATACGTATTGTTGGCATCTGGTTTGGAGAGAACACATAAAGGACCATACAATATTTGGATAGAGAAGCTAATAGCTATCAGTGTCTGGTGTGGAGATCTATTTGTGATAGATGGAACATATTTGTAATAAGTAGTTCATGACTGAGTCGAAGATTTCGTGAGCTTCTGCGAGATAGCCAGCGTAACATTTTCTGCATATTGTTAACAATAACGCAGCATCAGTACTGTTTTTGTAATGAATAATGACCAAGTCATTATTATAGTAGGAGTTGCATAGATTTATCCCACATTATTGGATGAAAATCAGTATTTTCATAGCAAAATAAAAACATTTTATTTATGTAAAATGCCACTAAGTGCAAAAAAAATCAAGGTAAAACAATAAAACATAAGAACTGGATGAACTAATATGTTATTTTTAATATAGTTTTAATTGCAAAGCCCGACACAAGGCAAGGGAGGTCTAAAAATGCAAGCGCTAAGAATATGATTATTATATAATGATTGGATGCTATGAGGGTTGGTTTGAAGGTCATTGGGGCTTTTAAGGAGAATTTTAAAGAATGATAATGTAAGAAATATGGAATTCCCAATGCGCCTTCTTTTAATGATAATCAGCCTCTTCTTGGTTATATTGATGGTGTCTCTCAAGAGAGGGGAAAAAAGTGTGGAGTAGGATTTATGTTGAAACTAAAGGACACCCATGTGTTTAAATTAAAGATGAATTGTGAAGGGGTACTAACACTCGAGGTGAATTGCTTGCTCTATGGGCGATTTTGTTCTTTGCTTGTACTAAGCAAATCTTTTTTTTGTAAATTGTTGAGACTCTAAAATTGTTATTGACTAGTCTATGCAAAAGGATCAGTTATAGGTGGGTTTGTTGGATGGATGGAAAATCAAGATGAGAAATCTTCATTTAGCATTTGCACGCTTGCAATTTCAACATGTGTATGGTGAATTCAATGAGGAAGTAGATTTCCTTTCGAAGCAAGCATTCTCGAGGTTGGAATGGAAGGTTTTATTTTATTTGTGGAACTAGTTGAATCAAGGGAGATTTCTTAAGGATACATTCCAATATTTTAAATTGTTGTATTTATAATTATGATGAAAAGTTTGAGACTTACCATCCTTTTTGAAGCTAAGGATGGTATTTGCAACTTGTAATAATTTTCTTTTTATACATTTTGGTGAGTCATTTAATATAGCTGATAAGGTCTCTAAGGTTATAGTTATGACAATATGGGTTTCTTTAGATCATGGAGAGAGATTTTTGAGATATTTTTATGAAAAGCATATAGATTGGAAGTCTAAAAATATCCAGATTTTGAGATTTATGGTTTGGATGATATGTTTAATGGAGTGTAAATAACTTTTAATATTTTTTTCAATAATGAATTAATTATAACAATTTTTTTAGGTTCAAAAATGACAAATTCATTGAAGTGCAAACTTGACTTACCGTCCTTTTTGAAGCTAAGGATGGTATTTGGAACTTGTAATAATTTTCTTTTTATATATTTTGGTGAGTCATTTAATATAGCTGATAAGGTCTCTAAGGTTATAGTTATGACAATATGAGTTTCTTTAGATCATGGAGAGAGATTTTTGAGATATTTTTATGAAAAGCATATAGATTGGAAGTCTAAAAATATCCAGATTTTCATTTTTAAGGTTTGGATGATATGTTTAATGGAGTGTAAATAATTTATAATATTTTTTTCAATAATGAATATAATTATAACAATTTTTTTTAGGTTCAAAAATGACAAATTGATTGAAGTGCAAACTTTTCCTCTATAATTTTTTTTACAATTCTTGTAAAAAATGTAATCTTTATAAACCTTTATATTTTTAAAAAGATATAGAAGTATACAAAATTATTTATCACATCTTATTGTCCTCTAAATTTGTTTGAGATTTTCCATAAAATGAAAAAATAGTAACATGAAACCAATTATAAATTGATTTTCACTTAAAACAATTTTTTTAAGTGCACAAGCAAACTATTTAATAAAATCTACACAAGCAAAGCAAACTTGGTTTGAAATAATAACATCAAACCAATTATAAATTGATTTTCACTTAAAACATTTTTTTTAAAGTGCACAAGCAAATTATTTAATAAAAACTACACATGCAAAGCAAACTCCATCACTATGCAGGTTTTAAAAATTCACATCTGATTACAAAATAACAAAATCTACAGATGCAAAGCAAACTCCATGACTATGTAGCTTTTAAAAATTCACATCTGATTACAAAATAACATGACAATTTAGCAGAAGCAAACTATTTAAATAAATCTACAGGTGGAAGCAAACTCCACCACTATACATTCCTGAAAGTCATCTTGAATTCCCACAGTAGAGCCAGAGCATAGACTATGAAGTACTCAATCTATTTATTGACACTACTAAGTAATCGCCACTTAACAAAGTTCAGTTACATAACTGTCTATCCAACGATAACTAGGCATTCTACAGCACCAAATTGAAGACCCTTCAGCATATCATGTTTAATGAGCACCTTTCCCACCATCAGGTTTCAGCCTTGTAAGAAACATCTCCATCACAGATTACTCTTGCAGGCTTGCCGTTCTCATCCAACGCAGTATCTGTGTCCTGTCCCTTATCCTGTCGATCCTTCAAAGCACAAGTCACATGAAGATCGTAGTCACAATATTTGCAATAATAGGACCATGCAGTGCCATCTTCGTTGCATCCATCACAAACATATACACGCCTCTGTGTCAATACAAGCGGGTGTTCATGCTGACTGTACCTCATCTCCTTGGGTGTTTTCTCAACCATCTCTTCAATTTCCTTCTCCAGCCTTTCAATATGAGCATTGGTGAAGGGATAAGCCTTGGCTCCATGGGTGGACACTGCACTTCTGTCATTATCTGTCATAGTTTTTCCATCTGGACCAACCACAATCAAGGATGGGATGCCTCTTACACGGAAAAGTCCTGAGAGATCCTTCTTAGTTTTATCTCCAAATGGAAGAGCCAGCCATGGCATGCTGTTGTAGTATTCTTCAAAAGCCTCTTGATCTCGGTCAATAGATATGAGAACAATCCCAAATGCTTCTCCCCTTTCTTTGAGTTTGTTATATACCTTTACAAGGTTTGGAGTGAAACCTCGGCAAGGGGGGCACCAATGAGCAGAGAAATACAAAGCAAGTGTCTTGCCCACAAGTTCATATACCTGGACCTATTACAAGAATCAAAACATATAAATACTTATTTCATGTCTAGCTGTGGTTTAGTGGTTGAAAGGCAGAACTCAGAAACAAAAAAACTCAAATTCAAAGTATTGGCAGACTAATTGGTTCATGCTGCTCCTTAGTTCACTACTAACTTATGTATATGTACAGTGTAGTTCCCTAAAATCATAACATACTTTCAACTAGATTCAAACAGTTAATTTGAAAACTGTACAACCTAAATTTTGTATATAAAGATTTGTTTTATTTAATTTTGAATATGATAATCCACCAATCATATTATAAGTAACCCATTTTTTTTTTGGAAAATAGGGAAATAGTAGCCACATTGACTTGAGATATGATAATGAATCAGTCATATTGCAGATAGTATGTGCATTAGAGTCATGTTTCTGTATTCAGATTGATTAGACCAGAACGAATATTATTAAGTAAAGTCTTCTTTTTTAAACGGAGAAACACTAATGGATAGCACACTACCAAAACACAGAAGACCAATTGGCTTAAATGCTGAGATTAGACTACCAAAATTCACCCATGACTTTCCCCTTTCCCTATCTGCTTGTCAGAGCTATCACGACTCACAAACCTAAAGTAACATTGGGAGCCCAATGAGATTTCAAAATGGGTAATCATAGCAAAAAGCACTCTGACTGACCATTTCCATTGCCAAGGACAAAATCTCATTCATTGGACAGTAGAAGAGACTCTATAGTCTGTGCAGCCCTTAGGGCCTCCTCTTTGGCCCTTAGCTCATCAATTCTCTTTGCAGTGAATGGATATCCCTCAACACCATATTATTTAATGATCTCCACACCTTCAGTGGTTATAGCTTTTCCCTCCTTGTCTAAAAATACCAAGCACAGAATGCCATTAACGTGAAAGGATTGATTAAGTTTCTTCCTTGTATTTTCATTTGAGAATGGCAAGGCAAGTCATGGCATTGTGTGGTGGTATTCCTCTTTATTTTGCCCTGTTTGTACAGGATATGTGGCACTACATTATTTTTACCCTTGGCTCATTCCTGCTGAAGTTGAATTGTGGTGGCCAAAATTTAAGATTCAGAGGACTTACTTTGTGGGGAAGTAGGAAGAGAACTCTGTTTAGGTGCAGGAGAGGGATTTGGATTTGGCTTTGGAATTGTAGTTGGAGTAGAAGATCCTGAATCTGATCACTGTCACTTCCAGAAGAACAATCATTAAAAGCATCACCATCAATATCACTGAAACAAACTAGAACTAAATTAATTTCATCCTATAAAACAATAAAACCTTGGAGAAGCTGGTTGTCTGCAGCATTTCCACCTTGAAGTCTAGCTAAACTTCCAACTATTGGGCCATTGTTGTAGGTTGCAGTTTCTGTTTGCTGATAGTTGTCTCTTGGATCTGCAAAGCTATCATTGTAATCAACCTACAAGAACACGGTTTTATCCAAAGGACTGAATAGGAATTAAGGCTTTTTAGATGTTGGACTCATTAACGTATGTTCATGATAAGGAGGTTTTTATCCCATCATGGGATTTACAATTATTATACTTGCGACTTAGCTAATGCGAATGGATCTACTTCTCCACTGGGGCATTGCAGTTGCTAGCCATCATAAGACAAATAATCAAAGTAGACTGTCGTGCATCTTGTAAATGCAAGCATATCTTGCTCATATCTAAACACAGCAAGAAAAGCATGGATAACATTCATCAATCCCTAGTTCTAGAGCAATAACCAAAGTACCTGATATTTACATTCTTTGACACCTGCAATTTTAAACATGAGATACCTCATACCTGAGATGGAGGGAAATGAAGGGTTCCCTTCTCTGAATTCTGGTGACAAGAGTTCGTGCAAGTTTCTCAATGGGGTCAACAAAGTTTAGAGCTTGATAATTGGCACGACAACGGATCTTCTAAATTGAATTAGGAAGGTCATTATTTGCAAGACCAGAATCAGCATGAGTGAAGTATAGCACATTGTGTTTTTTTAGGAAAGGAAGCATCTCATGCTTGTAGAAAGATACATGTACATCAAACAATGTACAATGGTTTGTTTAGCCAAAATACAACAGCAATTTGAACAAAGATTCTCCAACAGCCTGTGACCTTCACAACCCAACAACGGGATCAATTTGAATGGGCCCTCTTCAGAAGGGATAATCGTAGAGAAAATATAGCTTCTCTTATTGCAATAGAGATGAAGAATCATCAAGATATACTCCAATGTTCTACCATAAGTGTGATATCCTTACAAAACCTTTGAAACCCAGCTCAATATGCACCAAATAACAAAAGCTATGAAATGAACTCTCCTTTGCACTGGAAATGAACTCTCTTCGGCAAGTGAAAGAGAACCAAGGTTTTTTTGGTGACTTAATGTTTAGACGGGATTAATTTCTTTGGAAAGTATACAAAACATTGATAAACCACGTTGGTTTTTCTTAATAAAATTTAAAATTTCGTGAGGTGCTGAAAAAGCTCTCTTCCAAAATTGATCAAAAACTCTGAACCAGAACAAGGCTAGTGTCTAAGACACCTCTGACCAAGACACTAGAGCCTTCTCCAATGGTTTAAAATTTTTATGAGATGGTGGTAAAGACTCAACAATGTGCACATTTTCCATTAGAATATTAATAAAGTGACGGAGATAAAAAAATGTCTTTGAATTCACTGGATCATCACATAAATTTAAAAGAGATGTGAGATGTGACATTTTTTGTACCGTTGAAAAAGCATCATATATTACTAAACATTATAAATATAGGGAGATTTTATGTTACAAGAAACTAAATTACCCAATTGAGGTCACTTGGCAGAGAAACTGCATTCACCTTGGATCAGCCCAAAATGAAGTATTGTCCAAAATTGGTATAACAAGTACTGCATTCATAATCTTGCGATGGCAACCATATCACAAATCTGTAGGATAGGAATTTTTTATAAATAAACACGACAACATGCTGGAACCAACATTTATAAAGTGGGTTACATGTATATCCTATAGGCCTTTGGGCACTTACTCCTATTTGCATTTGATTCAATCCTCCATTGGCCTTGAAAATAATATAACCATTATGTTTCTCATCTCGTTCTACAAATTAAAAACTTTATTAAAGAAATTGCAGTGAACTGCTTCACTGAAAAGTAGGAACTGTAAAAGGGGAAATCTTTGTTGAGAAAAACAAAAGCATACTCTTGTGATGCCATGGACAATCAATGCATTGGACAAACTCTTTACTATTAGGCTTTGACCACAGCTTGTATGTCTAGTGATAATCCTGGTTTTGGAACAATTAGATATTTTAGAAAGGATACTATATGAAGGCCGAATCCTTCAAAACAAGAAAAATGCAATTAAAATTGCATATCAGAAATTTTAACAGCTAATCTAACTTTTCCAATTTCTTCGATTCATGATTCCTGCTGAACTATCCACCTTTAATATATTAGATGATCTACCAATATCTGTATGAATTTGAGTCTCCTCTGTCAAGACTCGATTCACCCCTATACCTCCAACCGTCTTTAGGAACAAATATCGTGGAATGGTCTGTAAAATAAAAAAAGCAGATGAGTAACTTGTCTTCCCAATTGTATCCTCTGCAAATTGTTCTGGATTGAATGAACATACTCCAAATATTAAACAAATTAGGAAAGTCTACATTTGTTGTTTACAATCTGAGATCTAAAAGAAGGGCTAGAAAAGTTGAATAAGGTTATCTATGCCACAAAGCTTTCTGATCCAGCAGAAGTATGTTATGTTGAATTATTTTTCAACAATGTTATGTTGAAATGGCATTAAGGCAATTTTTTCTAGATGGTAACAACATTTTCTGTAATAAATAGAGGATATGTTTATTGTAGGTGAGGTTGAGAGGAGGAATGGAAACATATTTTGGCCTAATATCACTGTGAACAAAGGATGGAAAAAAGAAACTACAAGAATCTAGGTTGTTTTAAAACAACACCCCACATTCAAGCTGGAAAACTCAAAAGCTCTCTTCATCCCAGAGAAAATTAAGTATAAATATATGATTTTCAAGGCTGATTACAAAGACATACCTGGACAGTCCTTGCTGCTTGCAATACAGTTGTAGTAGCCTTGGTGACAATATGTTGCTTGCTTGACTCTACATTTTCAGGTTCTTGTCTTCCCATTGCCAACTGTTGTGTAGCTGAATACTGGCGGTAACAAGTTCATTCAACCTAGAATCAGGGATTTCCACAACCACAACAGCCAGAATCGCTGGATGGTTCAATAAAACCTTCTCTACCTGGAGCAATACAACGTTATATTAAGGACCACATATGAAATAGCTAAACATTATCTTAGTTTTCTTAGAAAAATTACTGTAACAATCTAGCTTCATATTTTCATACTTGAAAGTTGAAACTTCAGAAAAAAGTTGGTCTGAAAAAGCCTTCACCTTATTTTGGAGTTCATTATAATTTATAAGGTCAGCCAACATGCTATTATATATATATATATGTGTGTGTGTGTGTGTGAAAAATCTAATACTTATATTACAGAAAATGATGTAATTGTCATCCATTCAAATAGTACATGCTAAGCTATCATATTGAGGATATTTACCTCAGAAGGATAAAAAATTTATCCACCACCAATGGATTCACCATGATATGATAACCTGTCAGAGTAACACACAACACAAGAACAATGAACTATAATATAAATATAGTATTCAGTTGTTGCGATCAAGGGGAGGGTGGCTAAAATAAAGTATTTTTTTTGTTTCTTCTTGTATAAAATGTTCAAATAGCATGTAAAGAAAAGTAGATAGGACAATACCTTTTAGTTTGGAGTTGGATGCTTTGCATGCCACAAAGGAAGCTTGCATTGGCGGGAACTGGAGAGGACAAGTATAGATGAAGTAGCTGGACTACTAAATTAAAAAACCGATGAACAAACTGTTGCAACAGTTATTTATTTACAGACCATATACTCTTTTATGGAGAGTATTTTGAAACAATTCGAGTATCGCAAATATTTGAAATCAACTGAATGTACAAATAGTATACTTGTAGTAGAAGTTAAAAAATGGGCAACAAATTTACTTTCAAACCAAGTATAGGGGCACGCTGGGGGAAAAAACAGACATATGTATGAAGTCAATTAAGTACAAGCTAAATAAACAGACAGGATAAATGTACAACAGAACTTAAGAATTTAATATATTGTGAATTGTTTCTATGTACATACAGTACAGTGTGAACTGTTTCTCTGATCATAAGAAAGTATTTGAAACAAAATGAGCATTGCGAATATTTGAAACCAATTTAATGTCCAAACAGTCTAAATTGAGTAGAAGTAACAAATGGACAACATATTTACTTTGAAACCCAAGTATAGGGAGTCCATGGGAAAAAGAATATACATATGTGTAATGACAAGAAGTAGAAGGTAAATATATACATGGATTAAATGTACAATAGAAGTTAAGAACTGAGTATAATGTGAATTGTTTCTATTTACATAGAGTTTGTTGCATTGTATTTGTAAAAGAAGTGTTTGTTTGATAGAGTACATAGTTTAGAGAGGTGCATTACATGCAAGTAGAAGGGAAATATAATAAATGTACATGTATTGTGGTAGTAGTGGAAGCATGTAATATGTACAATGTTTGTGCATTCCATGTGTGGAAAAGGGTAATACATCTATTCAAGAAAAGCATAGGTTATGGACAAGGTAGTACGTACAAGTGAATGGTAGTAATGGCAATTGAAGAAGGTGTGGGAATCAAAGAAGAAGGGTTGATGGGTTGTAAGGAGAGGGAAAAGGGAATTGCAAGCAAGGAGGAGGCTCCAGTCATAAATGCAAGAGGGACTATGGCAACGATAACACCAGGTAATGTTTATGTATTGAGCAAGACAAGGGTGGCAGGATACTAAGTCTTTGCGGATCTTGCGCACGGTGTCCCTTTCATGCATATGGATCATGCATTGAAGGAAGGATATTATTTCTGAGAGAAGCTTAATAGTAGGGTGAATCGGATTCAGTGGGATTTTTGAAGTCGATTGGAACTGTGCTTCAATTTGTTGCAATGATGCTTGTTGTTCCTTGATTTGCTTACAGAAGTCAACAAGGATGTTCAGGTATTGCATGTCCATGTTTGTTGTTGAAGAGCTAGGAAGAGAGAAAACAGAGCGATTAAAAGCTTAACATGTTCAAATAATATAGAGTAAAGCAAGACACATCTTTTTTTGTAATTGAATTGCTATACTAACATTTTTTTTTCATAGTACCGAATAAGAAAAGCAAGAAGATATTCACATCATAGATGATAGGAAAAAAAGTTGAAAACTTGTGTAATGGACATTTTGTTATTCTTTTTTTTGTTTGTTCTATTGTAAATCAATGTTGGTAAAATTTAGACATGGAACTTGAAGAAAATCTTCTTACCCATCAAAAAGAGCAGTTTATCAGGAAGAAAAATCAGTCATTGCCACCATCAATATTGTCACAAACTTATGAGAATCAGAGAATAGTAACTGCAAGCTCCTGCCAATCAATATTTAATACCATGAATCTTATGGCAATAAAGTTATACCAGGCTATCATAGAGACACATACCCACACAATAAGTATTAAATGTAAAAGACTGGCAAAACCAATATTAAGAGTTGTGAACAAAAATTAGTGGAGGCAAGTATCTTGAGCCGCTATTACTCCACAACAAGTACATCAACCCAGGAAAAACTGATCATCCATGGAACAAATAGGGCTGGAAAAACTTTAAATACATTATGGATCTTGAAGAAAAATTGCCTGTTGACCAAAAGACCAGTGTAGCAGGATGAAAACACAGTCATGGCCACCATAATACTGTCACAAACCTATGACAGTCAGAGAATCCGTAATTTCAGTCCCCTCTCAATCAAAATATTTATGACAATAAAATTGTATAGGGGGGCCATAGAGCCATGTACCCACAATATCTACTAACTTAAAAGAATAAGAAAATCAATGTATGTGCCATGCAAACAGAAGGAGGAGGGATGCAATACACCTGTACAGACAGAGGGGGAGTTGGCAAGTTTATTGTCTGCAAGGCACATTTTTTCTTAATGTGGCCTAAGACTTTGTAAATCAGGTGCAATTGGTTTTTGCAACAAACATTAAACCCTATATTCCTTTGTTCAAAGTATGTTAATATTTTGCTACAAAATCTAAACTTACAAATCAAATACAAATAAATATATTTCAAAATGAGACACAACATTGAATAAGAAAGAGGAAGCTAGTCAAGAAATCAACAATACACATTTAAGATCATTTGTGGCCCAACCTACACCATACAATCAACAAAAAAATTAAGAAGTGAATTGGCAAGTTTATTGTTTGCAAGGCACATTTTTTCTTAATGTGGCCTAAGACTTTGTAAATCAGGTGCAACTAGTTTTTGCAACAAACATTAAACCCTATATGCCTTTGTTCAAAGTATGTTAATATTTTGCTACAAAATCTAAACTTACAAATCAAATACAAATAAATATATTTCAAAATGAGACACAACATCGAATAAGAAAGAGGTAGCTAGTCAAGAAATCAACAATACACATTTAAGATCATTTGTGGCCCAACCTACACCATACAATCAACAAAAAAGTTAAGAAGTGAATAGGAAACATCCATGGCTAGACAAATCCACAAAAATTAAAAATAAATATAGAAACTGCATTTTGGTGTCAATTGATAGTGCAGAATGTAAGACCCGCAAGGTCCAGAAAGGAAAAATATATCTGGAAAAAGTACAAGAGAAATAACAATTGTTAGAATAGAATAAAAAAAAATTAAAGCAAGAGATCTTTGCATGAAAAAGATAGGCAAACCAAGGAATCTTGGCTACATTCTACACACTTAAAATCAAAAAATTAATTCTCACTGAAATCAAAATATACCATGCATACATGTGTCTCAAAGCACACATGGCTATTGGCTAGTCATCATGCACGCAAATGCCCTTGCGCTCATGAGGGCGTGAGGTATAATGTCTAAAATTTGAATGTGTACAAGACCCTTGCAGGCATGAGGTATAATGCCTGAATGTGTACAAAAATGCACATGTAGCCCATGTGGTATAATATCTAGGCTCCTAATACGAATATATGGCAATTAACATGTCTGTACTAGTCAGCAAGGCAATCCTATTGCTTGCTCTGATGTTGTGATCTCACCAGTGCTGTTGTTCCTTGTGCAATTCAGCAACAAAATGCTGCCATGTGTATATTTTTCTAAATCATCTACTTGATATCATATATGAAAGACTAAATTTTCTACATATGCGAGAACATCTACACTAACAATCTTTCCATACCTGTAAATTAATCAAAATATACCATTGGAAGTTAATTACCATATATATTAAGTGTTCTATACTCAATTTAAAGTACATGTAACGATGGCATGTAAACATGCTTCACAACTCTCAACAGTCCAGCATTATCTACTCAGATTTACAGACCCATCAAACTTGTCCAAGGCTCAGACATGGATTTTTTTTAATATGATTTTTCATTGGAAACAGGTACTAAACTGATGTACCTATATAACTTATCAGCTTTGCTGAAATGATAAGAATATAAAGATGATACAGTACATATAATAATAGTAATGATGCTGAAATGATAACAATATAAAGATGATACGGTACATATAATAACAGTAACATCATTAATTGCCAGCCATCATATTACTGGTGTCATTATGAATTCATGCATAATATAAATTTTGAAAACATCCATTGAGGTTGAGGAAAGCCTACAAAAATACAGAGTAAGAAACCAACAGCATGTGGATCGATGGTTTACAGGATAGTCATGCATAGTACAGAGGTATGTTGGAAAATAATACTTAAACTTATGTAGATATACCAAGTAAAAAATTTATACCTGCTGATAGTTTGCCCCGTTTTTCCTTCCATGCCATGTCTGCATCTGTAAGATGGGGAAATTGCAACCTCTCCTTGCTTGTGGTCTGCCTGACATATTCCTGTAGACCCCAATATATATGAATGCCATTTTTTTTCAAAAACTGCAACCGCTCTATGTAGATTTCAGTAACTTATCAACTTTGCTGAAATGGTAATAATATAAAGATGATTACTCATTAATTTCCAGTGAAGGGATCACCCCCCTTGGCTTCGCTAAGAGAGAGCCTAGAAGGAGGAGTCAAGATCAAGTGACAGCACTTGACTCTTGCTTGCCCCCAATGTCACACCCAGTGGCTTGAAGATTTCTGCCACGTGCCTCGAGGTGTGAATTAGGCGGCAACACTAGGTAGAGGCTTGGTTAGAGTTATATATGGAAGCTAGGGTTAATTCGAGAGGTATTCAAACAAAGTATAAGTCATTGTTACCAACACCTGTTTTTGTTTTCATGGACTTCTCTTTGCTCTTCTTCTCCTCTATTCTCCTTACAACTATAAGTTGTTTAATGTCTTCAAATTTGTGTTCCTAAATTACATGTTGAAACTCATGGATTCTCATTTTTTGAAATCTTTGTTACCCAACTTCACTTTGTGACCATTTTTTTGGTTTACATTTTAAGATAATCAAATCTTTGAAGAAACTTCTAAAGGAGTGCATAACATCACCACGCGAAGGGTTTTGAGTTAGTGGCCTAAAAATCGTGGTCATTTAGGTGTGGGTAGTATGTTTGTGACAGTCTTATTTTGCATTGATTGGCCTAGCAACCTTATCTGGCCAATGGCCTCTTCTCATAGGGGAATGCTTGTTGGCCTCACCTAAACTTTATATGAACCTGCATGGTGACAAATTTGAACCAACGTTTCACAATGTTACCCAAGGCTCCAAGGAAATTCATCCCC
>LPNX010841260.1:74576-140891 GCA_001517045.1 Pseudotsuga menziesii
ATCCTCAATGTTCTATTAGCATGTTAGTTCACTTCTCTCGGGACCTCAAGGAAATCATGTATATCTAGATTGGTAGGTTGATGCATCACCAACCAATTCATTACATAAATTTGTCAAATACTTGTTCTGATCATTCTAATGGGAAAGGGGGTCACTATCCTTGTCTCTCTCAATCTTGCTAATGTTGTTGCAGACTAGGGTATGGACCCTCATAACTATTTGTGTGGATTCCTCTAAATTTGGGTTAGTGGCTCCTAGGGTTAGTCAATGTTGATGCCTCACCAAAGAACATGCAAAATAGTGGTGTTACATGGTTCATGGCCTCCTCAGCAACCATTGGCTCATCCATTGGAATTTTAAAATATGATGGAATACCAAGAAGACAAAAACAAGCCTCTTCCCATTTGTCTACTATTGTGAGAGAAAGAGACATGGTGGGTCGTGAAGGCCTGACATGAGCTCAATGACCCTAACCATAATCGAATACAATTTCTTTCCAGCTCTAGTTTACATGGACTGACTTTCGTGAAGGAGTTGAGTGCATCTACCAATGCTTAGACTATGCCCTACTCTTTAAGTAAAGTTCCTTCTTTTTTTAAACTATTGGTGGTCGACCAATTCATGTGGACAACAGAACCACTCCTTTTTACCCTCAACCCATCTGGTTCTACCTATCTTGTGGTGCTGAGTGATGCATGTGTCTATAACATGGTATATTTTAAATGTTTCTCAACTACAAAACCCTAGGTTCTTGGCCTATGTATAGACGTTGTGTAATTTATTTCCTCTATAGAGGGAAGACTTTGGGTGGGTTCTTCTTGGATTGACACCATCTCCCAAACCGTGGCTTCTCTGTGTGGCTATGGTCATCAAATAAGCAAGATTTGGAGAGGCTGGAAAAGTGTGATGTAGCATGAATTTAATGGCCTATTGTAGGACTTGGAATGGATGCCAGTTGATTTTTATATAGCCTGCACCACTAAATGTCCAAGGAAATATATCTCTACTTCGAAGACAACCATGGCTCATTTGACTAACCAAGGGGAAATTGAGCATGAATTTGTGGAGAACCATCTAATGGTATTTTAATCCCAAGAGATGTTAGTAGAGCGACAATAGGCCACCTAAAAAATATCTTGATGTTGTGCCTCTTAAGATATCAAACAAGCATCAAAGACCATGTGAGGCAACTCTTTCCCTCAATGAGTTATTTGCAACATCGCATGAAATGGAAAAGAATAAGTCTCCTTGCCTAGATGGATTTCCATGCAAATTTTACAAGGCCACCTTGTAGCTTCAAACATAAGTCTCACCTTGAGTCTCTTGTTGGCTCCGCTAGGTCCCAACACAAGGCCAACGAGTTCACTGATAGTAGGCCACATCACAATGTTGGTGGATAGGTTCAAGAGTAAGGGGAGTGTACATGCAATCTGTCTGTTGGTTCCTTGCACGATGACAAAAGCTTTCCCACCTTGCACTTTCTATCTTAGAGGGGTTCAAGCCCCTAGAGCCCTCCAATGATAGGTGGAACCTGGTACCCTTTGACATTGATTCACTTGTCTTTCGATGGGGCAAGACCCCCAACGACCATGACCAACCCCTGACAACCAGGCCCAATCCTTGACGACCACGACCAGCTCCCTCCTAGGTCTGGTCTTTTGGTTGGTAACTCTCTATTTTGGGCATTGGCCCTTTGCTATTATGTTTTTTATTGCTGTTATATAACTATGACTTGAAACTTCATAATGGGGGATGTATTGGATTTAATTAGTCCCAAGCTTTGACGGTCACAATTCTGCCATAGAATTAGGCTTATCCAAATAGACAGAATTGCAACATATTTACCCTCGAGCTGCATGTTTTGAATAATTTTTAGCATTATCATCTCCAGGGATAATGATCACACAATTTACAAAATAATTATTTGCTAACCTGGTCAAAATTTGAGCTATTTATTTCCAAGTGCCCTGCTTGAGCAATTTAGAGTTCACATTAAATTAGTTGTGATCATCATGTTAATATAATATTGTATTTTAGTAGTTTTGTACAGTGAGTTGTCTTTAGGGCAGTCTGTCTTCTAGAGCACTGAGACTCTAATCTATAGGCTGAAGTTCACATACAATGTGTCTTTCTATATTTAATGGATCTTTCTTTGTATTTAGCTATTGTCGCTCATGCATTATCATAGTTTGTAATTAATTGTTTACACTGCACAGTTTTCCACTACTAGTAAGTTTTGTCTCCCCTCTTGCAATTAGAGGAATTGATTTTACTTCTACTCATCATTCTCCATCTTGGGCTAGCAATTGCAGTCATTAAATCTTCGGCAAACTTGGCAGTTTTGTCTCATTCTCTAATTGGCAAGATGAGTATGAAAACAAAACCATTGATATGCTTTGATTCAGATTTCATTTCTTTTTCTTTAATATAAATTTTAAATTTTAAATAATATTAATAAAAACAAATAAGGGTTAGGGTTCCGATTCCCAACTCCTAATTTCCAGAGAGTGCCACAACCACACCAGATTCTTCTGATGATTCTGATAGCAGCAATAATTGATGTAACTTGGCATATGTATTATGAACACTAAACTAAAAGCCATACTACATATTGACAAGCATACCCATAGTTTTGGATTTAATACAAAGGCCATTCTTTGTTTTACTCTTGTATGATCTGTAATTGGACTTTGAAGGCCGTAAAGCCTTTTAAATGAAAACATTGGTCAATATCAACCGTATCAAAAATTGTCACAGAAAGAGCAACTTACATAGCCAGGAAGTGAGCTCATGCTTCCAGAATAGAGGTTTTAACTTTTCTACAATGATATATGGGCACTGGCACCATGCAACATGCCATCGCATGGATAATGTTGTCAGTTTTTAATACCAATGCCAATGTCTATTAGAAATGGCTTACGATGTTAAGGTTCATCACATCAAAGAAATAGTTAGATTCTCTTGAAGTTGGTGCCAAAGAGGATATGCTAGCTCCTGCATAAGCTTTCGCATTCAAGATTTGGCCTGATAATGTGGATTGTATGATGTGGTCTCTTTTGTTCAAAAATAAAATATTTGTTGCATTTAAAAAAAATTGAGTTCAACATACAGTCTAATAGTTCAAACAGATCACTTGTTGAGAGCAACTTCTTTAATAAAGTTTTTAATTTGCAGAACGAGGTGAGCGACATAATGGTTATATTATTTTCAAGGCCAATGGAGAATTGAATCAGATGCGAACAGGAGTAAGTGCCCAAAGGCCTATAGGATATACATGTATCCCGCTTTATAAATGTTGGTTCCAACATGCTGTCATGTTTATTTATAAAAAATTCCTATCCTACAGATTTGTGATATGGCTGCCATCGCAAAGATTATGAATGCAGTACTTGTTATACGAATTTTGGACAATACTTCATTTTGGGCTGATCCAAGGTGAATGCAATTTCTCTGCCAAGTGACCTCAATTGGGTAATTTAGTTTCTTGAAACATAAAATCTCCCTATATTTATAATGTTTAGTAATATATGATGCTTTTTCAAAAGTACAAAAAATGTCAGATCTCACATCTGTTTTAAATTTATGTGATGATCCAGTGAATTCAAAGACATTTTTTTTTATTATCTTCGTCACTTTATTGATATTCTAATGGAAGATGTGCGCATTGTTGAGTCTTTACCACCATCTCATAAAAATGTTAAACCATTGGAGAAGGCTCCAGTGTCTTGGTCAAAGGTGTGTTAGACACTAGCCTTGTTCTGGTTCATAGTTCTTGATCAATTTTGGAAGAGAGCTTTTTCAGCACCTCATGAAATTTTAAATTTTATTAAGAAAAACCAGCGTGATTTTTCAATGTTTTGTATACTTTCCAAAGAAATTAATCCCGCCTAAACATTAAGTCACCAAAAAAACCCTGGTTTTCTTTCACTTGCTGAAGAGAGTTCATTTCCGGTGCAAAGGAGAGTTCATTTCATAGCTTTTGTTATTTGGTGCAGATTGAGCTGTTTTTCAAAGGTTTTGTAAGGAGATCGCACTTATGGTAGAGCATTGGAGTATATCTTGATGATTCTTCATCTCTATTGCAATAATAAAGGGTGTATTTTCTCTACGATTATCCCTTGTGAAGAGGGCCCATTCAAATTGATCCCGTTGTTGGGTTGTGAAGGTCACAGGCTGTTGGAGAATCTTTCTTCAAATTACTGTTGTATTTTGGCTAAACAGAGCATTGTACACTGTTTGATGTACATGTATCTTTCTACAAGCATGAGATGCTTCCTTTCCTAAAAAAGCACAATGTGCTATACTTCACTCATGTTGATTCTGGTCTTGCAAATAATGACCTTCCTAATTCAATTTAGAAGATCCGTTGTCGTGCCAATTATCAAGCTCTAAACTTTGCTGACCCCATTGAGAAACTTGCACGAACTCTTGTCACCAGAATTCAGAGAAGGGAACCCTTCATTGCCCTCCATCTCAGGTATGAGGTATCTCATGTTTAAAATTGGAGGTGTCAAAGAATGTGAATATGAGGTACTTTGGTTATTGCTCTAGAACTAGGGATTGATGAATGCTATCCATGCTTTTCTTGCTGTGTTTAGATATGAGCAAGATATGTTTGCATTTACAAGATGCATGACAGTCTACTCTGATTATTTGTCTTCTGTTGGCAAGCAACTGCAATGCCCCAGTGGAGAAGTAGATCCATCTCAGCTGTTGGCATTAGCTAAGTCTCAGGTATAATAATTGTAAATCCCATGATGGGATAAAAACCTCCTTATCATGAAGATAGATTAATGATTCCAAGATCTAAAAAGCCTTAATTCCTATTCAGTCCTTTGGCTAAAACCACGTTCTTGTAGGTTGATTACACACTCGGTGACAATCCAAGATACAATGATAACTTTGCAGATCCAAGAGACAACTATGAGCAAACAGAACCTGCAACCTACAACAATGGCCCAATGGTCGGAAGTTTAGCTAGAATTCAAGGTGGAAATGCTGGAGACAACCAGCTTCTCCCAGGTATTATTGTTTTATAGGATGAAATTAATTTGGTTTCAGTTTGTTTCAATGATATTGATGGTGATGCTTTTAATGGTTGTTCTTCTGGCAGTGACAATGATCAGATTCAGGATCTTCTGCTCCAACTATAGTTCCAAAGCCAAAGCCCTCTCCTGCACCTAAACAGAGTTCTCTTCCTACTTCCCACAGAGTAAGTCCTCTGAATCTTAAATTTTGGCCACCACAATTCAACTTCAGTAGCAATGAGCCAGGGGTAAAAATAATGTAGTGCCACATATCCTGGACAAACAGGGGAAAATCAATGATAGTTTTGGATTTTGCAATTAAATCTATATTAAAAATAACATATTAGTTCATCCAGTTCTTATGTTTTATTGTTTTACCTTAATTTTTTTTGCACTTAGTGCCATTTTACAGAAATAAAATGTTTGTTTGTAAATATTTGAGAAAAGAACTAATTTTTTTTATTGTGCTATGAAAATACTAATTTTCATTAAATAATGTGGGATAAATCTATGCAACTCCTGCTATAATAATGAATTGGTGATTATTCAATACAAAAACAATACTGATGCTGCTTTATTGTTAACAATCTGCAGAAAATGTTACGTTGGCTATCTCACAGAAGCTCATGACTTCTTGGACTCAGTCACGAACTACTTATTACAGATATGTTGCATTTATCACAAATAGATCTCCACACCAGACACTGACATCTATTGGCTTCTCTATCCAAATATTGTATGGTCCTTTATGGGGTCTCTCCAAACTAGATGCCAACAATACGTATTCATTTCCTAAGTGGTTAAAGTCACTCCCTCCTGGTCAAAGTATGGATTTTGTGTACATTCATGCTGCTCCTGCAGCGACCATTTCCCTGGTTAATTATCATATGATTTGATCAATTTCCATTCAATCCAATAATAACAACGAGAGCCTAAGAATAATTTGTGATGAGACTGTTTGTCATGCACCGCCTCCATTATACTATCACGTCTCCCTTGTTTGGATGTGGTCTTCTTGGGCATGGAATCACTTCCTGGAATATACCAAAATCAATAGAACCTTAGATTTTTGGAATTCTAGATCTCCAAAAACTACGAAACCATATATCCTTGAATTCTCTAGTCTTCTTGTAACATTTAAATTCTAAGTTTATTCATGTAACTTGTAATTTTTTATCCTTGGATTCCAAAACCCTAAATATTTAGAGGTTTGGATTGTAGATCTTGTATATCTGCCAATTTCCTAGGTTTGAAGATGTAAACTCCACTAAAAGTTAAGTGCAGCAAATATATTTTCTTCATAAGGACCATATAATCATGTAGTTCTTATTGCACAGTTTTTCTCTCCCTTGATATATCTTGAAGAATTTTTGACATGAAGAAAATTTTTTGGCACCAAGATGTTTGAGACAAATGTGAACAAATTTGTCACTTCAGCTTCATATGGTGAAAGTGGAAGCTTGTCTTCACCTCCACCAACTCATGTCTCAAGGTGAACTGAACTGATGATAGCATGATTCCATTATTGATCACATAGAATATATGGTAGATTACGATTAGTCTCTAATGTAAATAAAAAAGGGCATTAGCCTGAGGGAGCATGAACCATTGTAAGTTTTATATATAATAACCTTTTCCTTTCATTTTGAAAGACACAATGAAAGGTATAAGTTTTGTTTAGATTTCAAATGTTTGTATACTAGTGCATGATTTATTGAAGAATTGGTGCATATGATGGTTTACCTTATGATTGCCCTGAAAGTGACATGGGACCAGTTGTCTCTTCCTCTCACCAATTTTCAATAAGCAAATGTGATAATGCAGATCTGATTTTGCACTGTAGTAATAGATATAATAATTGCAGATTTGATTTCTCAAGTATGGTAGTCACTTCTTGTTGAATATATGTGTAAAGTGATAGAAAATAGAAAATATTTCCTTTTGAAGTAGCATAGGTATTCCCATTGGAAGGAAAAAGATATAGACGGGGAAGAAAGATGTAGGCAGGGAGGTTGTCCACTGACTCCTCATGAGATGGGCCTTTTTCTAAAGGTGCTGGGCTATCCAGCTTCAACTAAACTTTATATAGTAGTAGGGGAACTTTTCGGCAATGGAAGTTTATAATCCCTCAATAAACATTTTCCCAATTTGTACTCACATGCAACTCTTGCAATTGAGGATGAACTTGCCTCAATCAAACAGTTTCAAAATAGATTGGCAGGATTGGATTACATAATGGCTTTGGAAAGTGATGTATTCATATACACCTATGATGGAAACATGGCCAAAGCTGTCCATGGTGTTCTGCTTCAGCCCTAAGATTTGCACCTCAAAATTAGAATCAAAAAGAGGTTTGCTAGACTCTTTGAAAAGTCAATATCTAAATGTGCAAAAATAGAACTTGGAATGCTTCACATTTGAAATTGCTGCAACTTCCTCAATTTAATCTTGTAACTTGGTCAATCGGTGAAATTCTTATGTGTTTTCCAATGATGTTGTTTTTCTTATTAATAGGTTATGCTGGTTAGGCAATGATAGATATTGGACTACTTGTTCTCACTTACCCGCTAACAATTACCTTAACGACGTATTATTGCACCTTCCTTGGGGCAATTTCTAGTTTATTGTTTCTTGAATTGTCATATTATGCAAGCAACTTTCTCTATGTAGGTTTTGAGAGTTATTATGTACTGCACAACGATAAATATACCGATCCGTAGGAGCAATTAGTCTCTATTGTAAGCAACTCAACATTTTACAAAACATAAAGTTTTATAAAGTTTGACAATTTAATTTATTAAAGTAAAAGTTTACTCTGAAAGGCCGACAATTTAATTTAATTTGCAAGAAAGCTCTCTTCATTGCAAGTATTTTTGCAGCCATTGAGGGGTTTTGGGGTTGGTATTGATGTGGAGAAAGGCCGACAATGCTGGGAGGCAGTTTGGTATTGTGATGCAAATCCTCAGCAAAGTCGAGTTTGTAGCGCTGAGCAACCAAATCATCATCGTCGCCCTCTTAATGAAGGTTTTTTCGAAACAATCCGACATAAAAACTCAATGGTATTATATGTATTTCGGTACCTCCCTCATACCCTTGATCAACATGAATGTGATAAATGTTTACAGTGGTAGGATCAGGGATCAAATTTGAAAGGTAGGGTCCCATTTCACTTTGAAGGGTTGTGAGAAATTGAACCCTTCAACGTTGACATGTAAAATAAACCATTCTTTTCATTTGAAATTGTAAGTGTACAATAAAATTTTATTATTTATCAAAAAAATTGTATAGGAAAAAAATTACAATAAGAAGAAATCTCGAGTGATTCAACATTTACATGGAATTAATGAGGTAAACTCCGGGTCCCTCGAGCATATAGTTTATTGAACTTAGATAAGGGACAATTATGTCGAGCCGGTGAAATACTCGGTTGTTAGGTTGTTGATAAAATAAGGCATTGGAACTTGGAAGGACCTTTGAATGGAGGATTGATTCAGCTTGATGGTGGCTCTATTGGTCAAGTGTGATTGGTCCTACCTAAAAGAAAATCCCCAGAATGTAATACCTAATGCTTTCACGGAGAAACTTTTTTATTAACCCTAAATTCAGCAGTTATTTTTAGAATTGAATCATGTCTCCCCACATGCTCAAATTAAAGTGATCAAACAAAGGCCCCAATTTTAGGTGGATTATGGATAGTCCCTCCAATGCATATCGGGTTTAGACCCCAATTCGAAGTGATCAAACAAAATCCCCAATTTTAGGTATATTATGGATAGTCCCTCCAACCTATATCAAGTTTATCAGCCCTATCGAAAAGGTTAAGTATTTATTAGTCCACCTATAAGGAAGAGCTTTAAATTCTCCAATAAATATCACAACAAGTTGGTTGTCTAGTTTCTACCAAAGTCAACAAGGAAGACAAATCATAAACACACATTTGGGAGGTTTGTGACAACGAGGATGTTGAAATCATGTTCTTCGCTAGATCATTGCATTCCTAGTCCCTCATTCATGAACGTTCGTCGAGGGATTCCCTTGTTTAGATATATTGGTAGACAATTTGTACTTCTTGTTTCCATTATTAGAAGGATGACAAGAAAACGAAGGGGTCAGAGTCTACAACATTTACAGTGTCGATTGTTAAATATTTTATCCTTTCAACTATTGGATTTCATTAAGTAAATTGTAACAATTCAAACACTTATATTCAAATATTGTTCTTTCTTTCAACCTAATGTTTACAATTCATGACAGATAAATAACATTGACAGATTTGGAACTCAAATACAAGGCTCTTTCTTCTTGCTCCTCTACCCAAACAAAGTTGTGGTCCTAGACTATGAAAAGTATAAATTATTTTGGTTTTGATTTCATTTAAATACTGGGTTTTTTAAGGTTACATCTATTGAGTATTCGATACTTAGTCTGGCAGAAACACAATTGCATAATACATTACAAATTTCAAACAACATTTTGGATGGAGAAATTTTAAACCCTTATATTTATAGAACTAGAAGGAACTCCAACAAGAAACACATTTAACTTTTATCCACATATAAAATGTTACACAAGTGTAAAATGCTATACATACCAGCAAATTCACGACAACCAAGTCGACAACTTAGCTATGCATAATCTTCTGGACGAAATAGAAATTAGGGAGACACTATAGCATAGAATTGGAGAGTTGAGAGTTCGAGTCCCGACCTCCGACTGTCCTATACTTGTAAACCCAAAATAATGTTTTTTTTCACAGATTTCACCAATCTCTTTAAGTTTGGGGAAGTTCAATCCAACCTACCCAATGTTCTACCTTTGCTTCTCTTGCTCCTACCTGTGAAAAAGGTAAAAGCTTCGAGTTGCCCACCGCAGAAGACAACGAGGAATTAGAGTGTGCAACAGTTTCCTTCTATAGAAAGATGGTTGGAAGCAACACCATCTCAATTCCACAATATCCCGGTGCTCCTGAGTTGGTTTACCTTGCTCGAGGTAGGCAAATGCATGTTTGTGTATTTCACATGATTACAAAAAAAAACATTTTATAATTTCTTCTACATAACATAGATATATCTGTGCAAATGAGGGAAAATTGGGCTTTGTTTGACCGAGGTTTCTAGAGACTTTCATAGATCATTCTTCGTTATGAGGGAGCTCAGGGCGTAGATCAGAGAGCCCATGGGAGGAAGAAGAAGAAGAAGAAGAGGACTTGATTCAAAAGGTAAGGTGAGTGAGGAGGGGAGATGTAATAGCGATATTTGGAGGAGAAACCCACTGGTGCTATAATGATGGGAGCGAGCCTCTCTAAATCATAACCATTGTAGACATAGGAAACCCTCATAAACAACTCAGGCGCAAGAGTTACCATGTAAGCATCCCGAAAAATTAAGTAATGATAATATTAAGTTAGGTATATGAAAAATTCTTTCATTTCTTTTAGAGATGACTATATGCATATTGTACAACCATTCTCTCTGGCTGGCCCTCCATTCCAGTTGCCTTTGTCTCTACTGCCTAACCCCCTTCCTTCGATGAGACAGGTAGACTAAGTGGCCTAGGTGGATCATGGGAGACTAGGAGTGTTGATTCAAATGATTCTGACCCCAGTAAATGAATGGAAATTGGAATAAATCCTAGAATCCTGGACTAACTAGTATAGGATATGATTCATGAGCACAAACAAAGGGCGGCGTGCTGCTGGCCTACTACCAAAGATTCGTCATCCCAGTCTTGTGGTGGTCATAATAGAAATATCTAGCACTGGGTGAAACCCTGGTCTGGAAGCTTACATACCCTGCATTGGACCAGGTTAGGTTCAAATCTAGCAAAGATTGCTCAATGCATTGTAAATTGCAACTTGTAAGTTGTAACCCAAAAAACAACACCATTAGTTTTTCCTTACGGAGCCTTGACAGTGGAGGGTTATCAAATCAATTCACCATCCACAGATATGACTCATATGAGTATTTAATTTCACATCATATACTCAAATACTCAAGTGACTTGTAAGTTGTGAGATCACGTGACTCGGTGAACAATAAGATGACAGATGGAAAATCGAGTTGGCAGGTGGCATCATCTCATACCAAGATTTAATGAAGTTGGTGAATCAATAATGCATGCTAATGCCATTAAATTCTTTGAAAGTGAACATTGAATCGTGAGTCACAATCCTGACTCATCGACTTGAACTTGGCACTAGGCAGCCTAGTGGCCCATCGTGGTCCGTGTCGATTGGGACTGAGATCCTCATCCATGATCTCAGTCCCAAGTCTCCCATAGTCCACTGAATCCCTAGATAGGAAAATTTTGTAGCTACCCTTCTGTTGCAAATTTATCGAGGCTTACTCAATTTCATTGCTGAAGTGCTGGAAATGAAACTAAATTTTTTTTGCATGGTAAAATTCCTTGTGCCCTTCTATGATGTTTAAAATGGCCTTTGAAGGGCTCTGAAGGCTTCAATTTTGAAGCCTAGGTAGGATATAATGCAAAGGAAATAATGAGTTGTGGTAGTACTTGACCCGTTTTATCCACGACGATCGGTTTCTCCTTGTGCTCGTGAGATCGGAATTGTTAAAGCGACTCCAGAGTTACCTCGTCGAGGTCTCTTCTAGCTAATTCTAGGCGCAAAGGAGGATCTTTCAGACTAGAAGACGAGCCCTATGATGACGATAGTGATAAAGAACTTGATTTACTACCCTGTCGGATTTTCATTGTGCCACTAAATTTTCCCTTCCCGCTAGCCTGGAACGAAGCGACTGGGAATGGCTCTGGAATAATCCCATTCAAATGCTTCAAGTAGAGTCATTATTTTTGTAAAAATCAAGTTAGTTCTATGACATAATTTAAAAAAAAAAGTAATTAGTTGTAAATCTTAACTGCCATACCTGCAAATGGCTTACAACATTCTCTCGTGTAAGCCCAGTACGTTTATGGTCTTTAGTATTTTCTTCGGAACAACTTTTGAAATAACAAAAAATCGTTATCAAACAATGGATCTAGTGAGGAGAGAAAAACCCCAAAGTTCTTACACTTCATCCTGAGCTCCGAACTATCCGTATTTTGTTTTTAACCCTTGTGATAGTAAAAACTGCATATAAGGAAGCAGCGAAGGCAAGGATTTGAGCTAAATGTTGCATAGAAGGACGTTGTGAAGGCAGAAAGGTTGTAGAAGCATAAAAAAAAGTATATTTTCTTTTCTAGTCCAGATCTTTTATAATGACAAAACAAATATATTAACACTTGCCTCGTGTATTCTTCTACCGGGGTGTCGTCCAAGGAGAACAAAAATACTGATAATCACCTTTAATGTAGTGATCAGAGTCTATCAAGGATTTTGGAACTTGAAACAAGTAATTATTTATCTAAATTTTCTTTTATAGTGGCATGTTTCTCATTTACTACATGTTTGTGCTAAATAGAATTCTCGTGCTTGTGCTGAGTTCTTTCAAAACCAGTGTGAACTATGACCTGCAAATGTAATGCAACAAGTTTTATTGCAATCAACTCGTTTGAGGAAAATAGGCCTTCGAAATTATCCAAAATTTTTGCTTTATAGTTGACTCCAAATTCATCTACCTACACCTCTATGATTTCCCTCTTAAATGACATGATACCTTGCGGATATTGAATATGAAGCATTTTATTCTTTCATGTTGAAATATGTCCATTTCAACTCATGTTCCAGTAAGGAAGGTATTTCTAGAAGAAATGAACTTTCAGAGGCCTCATAGCTGATTTTAGGAACATGCAAGAATAATACTCTAGTGTATGATATACCAAGTCCTTAGATCTCTTCACTAAAACGTCAACCTTTGCTTTAATCTTGTTTGTCTACGGTTGAAAGAATAACAGACGAAGGATACACTCATTAATTTTTTTAATGTCTTCTCTATCATTTTAATTGGGTCTAGAGAAGATACAATGCTAGCATCATGCATGATCTCATCCACATCAATATCTATTGATTTATCTTATGCTAGATCAAATGTTGAATCAATAGCCTGCAACAAAAATACATAAAACATTACTAAAATGATAGCAATATACTGAGGAAAACATCATAATAAAATAACATATTGTTCATGTTCGATTTCAAAAATTACAATTATGTAAACCTATTGCCTTGTGGATGGCATCCTCTGATCCATAGCCTGGGCCTTGCCCCGATCATTACCCTGCAACAAAAATGTATAAAATATTATCATAATGAAACCAATATACATAAGAGAAAGACCTAACAAAAAAACATATTGGTCATATTATATTTGTACAATTATAAATAGGCATACCTGCTGACTCGAGGAGTGTGTACTCATTTGATCAACATTTGGGGACTTGCCTCGATCACTTCCCTACAACAATTAATTGGATAAAACATCATCAAAATGAAACCAATGTATTCTTGAGAAAAACCTAATCACTTGCATGTGATGAAAAATACATAATTCAATATCGAAATGAACCCAATATACTCATGAAAAGAAATAATAATAAAACATATTGTGCATATTATAGGAGTAAATTACAATGAGGATTACCTGCTGCATCAAGTATTGTCTATTCCTCTGATGAACTGTCGCGAAGATGCCTCGATCACTCATCTACGATGAAAAATACATAATTCATTACATAAATGAAACCAATATATTGATGAAAATAAATAATAAAAAAATATATTGGGCATGTTATAGTAGTAAAATAACAATGAGGTATACATGTTGCCTCGAGGTAGGTCACGGGGGCTTCACTTGTTGGCCAATATCCTATAACGTTAGTTCTTATTGTGGGTTTTAAAATTATCAAAAAATGAACCAATATATTGTAGGTATTGGGGGGATGACGGGTTTAAGGCGGGGGGGGGGAGGGGGGTTTATAAGGATTGAGGTATAAAAGGGGGTGGGGAGGAGGTTTTAAGTATTGGGAGGGGGTTTCAACAAAAAAGAGTTTGGGTCAATATATCTCGAAATTAAGGGTATTCTTTAATATCCCACGATCGCATGTGCTATGTGAGAGGTTCACTAAGTGAAGTCCCCGTGAGGCAAGTATTGTCTTATTTACTGGTATGGAGCTTCCTCGATCAACACCCTGCGGCAAAAATATAGATAACATTGTCTAAATGAAACGATTATACTTATGAAAAAACATATCAAATAAACATTTTGTTCATAATATATTTGTATAATTACAATGATGTATACCCGATGCCTTGATTATGGTGTAGTTCTCTGATCAACTAGTAGGGAGATGCCCCGATCTATACCCTGTGTCTTAAATATAGAAAATCTTAACGAATTAAAACAATAGACTACCAAAAAATACACAAGATATTATATTCATTAATTAAAGGTTGGGTAAATTGTTGGATGTATCACTCCCATAGTGATCGTGTTTGTATCTATTCAATTCAAATTGTAATTAATAAGCAACTCTTCCCATGCATCTATTGATTTAATGGCACATACAAAAACATAGTTTCCTTCATGCCCCTCAAATATGTGATTGGGTTTCTTAAGTGCAGACCCTAGTTGTGTACTTTTTATAAACCCCACAATATTCCCTGTAGCTTTTGGCCTTTCATCAATGTACAACATCGCTTCTTTATTTTCATCCTTGTCTTTCAACTGTAAATAATTTGCAAACAATTTGTATCTATGCATGCTTCTTGTATATTGGACCATTCGCATCCAATATCTGTAGTTGTAACAGGGTCCAACATACTCCATCAATTATGTGCATCTACCTTAACCAACCATTATGCAATCCATGCAAAACAACCCCAAACCATGTAATGACAATGGTGCAATTTGATATATCCTCTCATTCACACAAAAAACTATGTTTAGTTGAGGAAGATCCTTGGGTACCCATTGTTTCACTATATGTTTGTACATCAAGGGCACTTCGATGTATCATATGGTCTCATCATCATAAGAACATGACTCTCCTTCAATGAGAAAAAATTGCATGTGTTTTTGAAATTTTCTTCCAATCTTTTGACATCTAGTTGATATAACTATTGTAGAACTTTTGGATGTCTCACTTTCCTCTAGTCTTCCTAAACTCCCCTCGCTCGTGGAAGACAGATCTGACAAATACCCGTTTGGTTCTGCTTGCACCATGGGAAACATCATTGAATATTACATATAACCCTTTTATTTGTCATGAAGTGTGTCTTGAACCAATTGTGAGGTTTATGGTTATTGTTTTCGATGAATTTTTAAATATTTTTCATTATTCTAGGACATTGAAAATTTTAGAAAAAAGGAATTTCCATGTCCAAAAAATTAGAACCTTTCAGTGTTTCCTTATCCTGTGCATGGGGATAACATTATGGAAAATAAAATCAAGTATTATTTTGTATAGTAATATTTTAGGCATCTAATTAAATTAACAACACCCCATACCACCATACATGAGTTCTTGAAGGTATTGTTGACCTCCAAGTTGGAATGTGGGTGTCACCAGGCATCTTTCACCACTAGTTATGGGTATTAGGTAACCTAATGGGGGATGGTTAGATGAAAAAAGTGGAACCTAGTACCTAAAGAATAATTTATCACTCTGCAACCACCAATGAAGAATCCAACTACTAGATATGGCCCTTAGATGGTATCCATGGCCTCTTATTTGATATAAGAAAATTTAAAATTTTATACTTTAATGCGTAAGGAGAAGTAAAAAACAAATCTAGATCCAAAAAAGTACTGTTGTAATAAATTCAAACATAAATTTCATCTATTTCAACTTTAACACTCTACTCGTCACTATGTTAAATTTGGTCCTTGAGATGAATTATCAATTCCAATGTACAAAACATAAACAGTTACAAAATTACAATGAAGTTTAACTAATGAACAATAATTAAAGAATAATAGTAATTCTAGTTAGATATGGTTTGGATCTACCTTATACTCATGCATTTTGAGTAAGCTCTTGTCACTATAAGGACAAGCTGCCAAAATACATACCTTGATAGAGAGAGAGAGAGAGTTATAGAGTTGATTGTTTATTCTTACATTTTTGGGTTACAAGCATGTCATGATTTAACCTATTTTTGTGTGCTCTAAGCCTCTTATTAGCTTAATTTTTTTTATGGATCCAATTCACCTAGACGACATTAAATTAATACTCTTTCTATGCTATATGTTACATAATATAGGGTAGATTCCATAAGTAGCATCACATTTACATTCCACATCAATCCTAGTGATTCTTGCATGAAACCCTCAAACCCTTTTTCTTCCTTGCATTCCATTCCGGGCCTTAAGACTTATTTTGTATGTGTCCCCTTCCAAGTGATTGGTGTTAATTGGTTGATAAAGTGATATGGTCTTCAATTTACCCATCCACACTTTCAACTCAGATAAATTCATTATGTCGATGGTCCTTCTAACTATTGGCATTAGCTTGATAGACGCATTTTAAACCTCTTCCAGTTAGTTTGATCCTTTACATTCTCTCTCTCAATTTATATTGTCACATACATTTTAATCATCATTGTATAAGCATAAGTAAAAAACAAAGCTAGATCTAGAAAAGTACCGTTGTAATAAATTCAAACATAATGTTCATCTCATTCAACTTTAACACTCCATTGGTCACTGTGTTAAATTTGGTCCTTGAGATGAGTTATCAATTCCAATGTACAAAACATAAACATAAAAAAAATTGCGTCAAGTTTAAATAATGAACAATAATTAAAGAACAATAGTAATGCTAGATAGATTTGGTTTGGATTTGCCTTATACTCAGACAGTTTGAGTCATCTCTTGTCACTGTAAGGACAACCTGCCAGAATACATACCTTGAGAGAGAGAGAGAGAGAGAGAGAGAGAGAGAGAGAGAGAGAGAGAGAGAGAGAGAGAGAGAGTTGATGGTTCAGGTTCACATTTCACGGTTGGAGCTCACGGGTTGGAGATCACGATTCACATTTAACAACACAAGTCTAGCAACCCTAGAAGAGGTACAATATGATCTTTGATACCCTACTTTAAGTGTGCTCAAATTCACAACAAAAATAACCCTATGCGTCCAACAAAGATCAAATCTATACTTCTTTCATTCCAAGATACTCCAAGAGTGAAGTTTTGAACATAATATATAAACTTGGTAAGTCTTCTAGAAGGGTCACTTAGGCAACCCTAGGTTTTAGGGTGGCTACCATAATAGAACATAAAATAAAGTTGATTACACTTATATTAGGGTACCAAAGGTCATATGGTCTCATAACAATAAAACAATAAAACAATAAAACAATAAAAGTAATAAGGTTAAGTCATCATTCCAAAGGTGGTCAAGGTACCACACACAATAAGGGCGCTAGGACCAATAGAAGATGAAGGACCATAATTCAACCAAAGGGGTCACAACAATATTGTAAGGAAACCCCAATACCCACAAGACCAAGGTGTACCTTAAAGGTGGAGAAACAACCCCTTTTACACATAGGACCAACAAGACCAATGACTTTAATATTTTCTCTCTCTCAAGGTATATTGTCACATATATTTTTATCATTGTATAAGAAGAAGTAAATAACAAATCTAGATCCAAAAAAGTACCGTTGTAATAAACTCAAACATAGTTTTCATCTCTTTCAACTTTAACACTCCACTGGTCATTGCCTTAAAGTTGGTCCTTGAGATGAGTTGTCAATTCCAATGTACAAAATATAAACTGTAACCAAATTCCGTCGAGTTTAGCTAATGAGCAATACTTAAAGAACAATAGTAATGCTAGACAGATCTATTTTGGATCTTCCTTATACTTGGACAATTTGAGTCATCTCTTGTCACTGTAAGGACAACATTTCATAATACATACCTTAAGAGAGAGAGAGAGAGAGAGAGAGAGAGAGAGAGAGAGAGAGAGAGAGAGAGTTGATGGTTTAGGTTCACATTTCACGGTTGTAACTCATTGGTTGGATATAACGGTTAACATTTCACAACACAAGTCTAGCAGCCCCATAAGAGGTACCATATGAATTTTTGTACCCTACCTTAAGTGTACTCAACTTTACAACAACAATAACCCTAGGCATCCAACAAAGATGAAATCTATACTTCTTTCATGCCAATATATTCCAAGAGTGAAGTTATGAACATAATATATAAACTTGGAAAGTCTTCTAGAAGGGTAACTTAGGAAACCCTAGGTTTTAGGGTGGTTACCATAATAAAACATAAAATAAATTTGAGTACACTCAGAGTAGGGTACCAAAGGTCATATGGTCACATAACAATAAAACAATAAAAGTAATAACGTTAAGTCATTATACCAAAGGTGGTCAAGGTACTACACACAATCAGGGTGCTAGGACCAAGTAGAAGATGAAGGACCATAAGTCAAACTAAAGGGGTCACAACAAGATGGTAAGGAAACCCCCATACCCATAAGACCAAGGTGTACCGTAAAGGTGGAGAAACAACCCCTTCAAACCAGAGGACCAACAAGACCAATTACTTTAATATTTTTTCTCTCTCAAGGTATACAGTCACATATATTTTTATCATCACTATATAATCAAAAGTAAATAACAAAGCTAGATCCATAAAAGTATGTCAAAATAAATTCAAACATATTTTTCATCTATTTCAAATTTAACATTCCACCGATGACTACGTTAAAGTTGGTCCTTGAGATGAGTTATCAATTCCAATGTATAGAACAAAACAATAACAAAATTACAATGAAGTTTAACCAATTCCGTCAATTACTTAAATGAAGTAAAGGTACAACAATAGATAAATTTCCAAGATGCATAATAATACAATAGTAAAAACAAAGTAAATTTCCAACATAGTGCTAGACGCAAAAAATTAAGACAAATTAAACATAATTTTCATCTCTTTCAACTTTAGCACTACTCAATGGTCCTTGTGCTAATGTTGGTCCTTGAAATGCAATAAGTAGAGATAGCAATACTAAAATAAAATAAATAAATAAACAAATCTTAGTATCAAAAGATGCTGGTTCAAAATATACAAGTTACAGCACATATCTTAGCAACCCAACAAGGTCAAGTCTGAGTCCTAATAGCCCACAATAATCATAGCTTTGTCCAAGCATCTGGCAGCCCATAGAGATCATAGCTCTATCCAAACACCTCATAGAGGCCACACCTCAAGTTCAATGAGCACACACAAGGTCACAACCCATCACAAGACGCATTCAAGAGTCATAGATCAGGTCTGAACAACCCCAAGGTCAGTTACTAGCAGAAAGGTCATGGTACAAGTATGGGAAGCCAATAATGATTATGACCCAATCTAAGAAGTCAAAAAACAATCATAACCCAGTCTTAGGGGCTTATAATAGTCACAACCTAGCTCTAGGGGTTATAACAGTCACAACCCATCCCTAGGGGATTATAACAGTCACAACCAATAAATTAAGTTACCGTAAACGTTTTAGCAGGCCAATAGTCCAATCTAGTAAACCAAGTGGTTCCCTCTCTCATAAACACACAAAAACCTAAAAATGATATGCATCCAATGACCCAACAGACTTTCTAGAAAAACAGGTTGAGCGACTTGTTGGTTTAGTGCTTGAGCAATGAGTGATGACATGAAGCTATTTTTAATTTCAGATATGACCTTTCTTCTTACTTGGCAGTTGATTTAATTTCAATATGAAAGTTTTAGTAGGTCACCAGTCACCCCCCTACAAAAATAAATTGATTCGTAATCCTCTTCTGCAAGTCTAAACCACATAAAATTGACTGCTCGTGACTTAACTTCTAAGTTTGAACCTAAAACGTTGAAGTCTGAATATTGACATGTGAGCAAGTGTGATCAAGGCACATCTACAACATTAATATTGGGTTGAATGATAATCCGTTTTATCATCGCTCTCAGGCTTCAACTTTGTAACAACTTTGAACTTTGGTTAAGCCATGTTTTCCCCGCCAAAACTGTAGTGCTAAGTGAAGTTTTATTTTTTTAACTGAGTTTTAATAAATATGATTTTGAATAAAACATATTGTTACTTTTAATCTCAATCCAAAAACCTGGCACACAATTCTAAAATTCTCAGTTCTAGAAAATATAATAATCAATTTTTGAATATATCAATGTATCATCATTTTTCTATCATATTCTATGTGAAATACTATGTGAAATTGTGAATAAGTCTAGATTTGGTTAAAGGAATACTTAGACATGAAAATTGAAAACATGACAGGTCTAAAAGGGCATTACAGAGTGCTTCATGTAAATTTGAAATATCATCATCTTGAAATATATACTTCTATAGGAAATGTCCCTAAGCCATATTGGAAAATTTGTTGTAAAAATGTACCTTGCACTGTAAATTTATGGAGTCAATATATGTCGCCAACCTGCCGTTTGTCCATAAAATTTAAGAGTTAAAGCATATCTATTTCTCCTAACCATCATACTTAACACTAGCCAATGATCATGCTTTAATTTTGAAATTTTCTGTTATTGTTCACAAATTATTAAATAGTCAACAAAGTGTTGCATTGATAGATTCTGATTCTTGTTTGTTGTTTTTACAACCATAGGCATTTTAATTCTAAATATAAATGGTGAGTGGTAAATTATGAATTGAAAGTTTGATGTCTCATGGTTTTCAAAAAATTTCATATATGTGTGTGTGTGTGTGTGTGTGTGATTTCCCCTATGTATCGTATCCAAATTTTTTAAAAATTTGTCGTGTATGTTTCCCTCCTCGTATTCCTATCCATTTCCATATTCACTTCAGTGCAACTTAGGCTAGAAGAGGTTACCATATTTCATATCAAGGCTAAGGGAGACCATCACAGTCCATTGCCCAGCTAGGAGAGTGGAGAAACCGTATCCGGTTGGACTCTTAATACAACCGTATTCAGTGTAATATGCCAACCCATATCTGGGTTAAGCTAGCCTGTATATAGGTCTAGGGAGGAAGATGTTCCATCTTCAAATAAATGGATATATAAATGTATAATAATTAATGGATGATGAAATATTACAAAGTGAGTGCCATATATATATTTAATTGTAAAGGCACTTTGGATACCATCCATGAAAGGATGCGTCATTTTAGAATAGTTTACTAATAACTATTTATTAATTATTAATTATTAATATCAACATATATTACTATTAATAATTAATATTGATATTTAATATATATATCTTGTTATGATATATATATATATATATAACTTAGAGATCAACACAATCACAACCCAATAGTATACATAGTCATAACTCATTAGGATAGGTCTTATACAGTCACAACGTAGGCTTAGAACAGTCACAACCAAGTCTTGGAAGGACACACAGTCCCACACAGTCCATAGATCAGGTGCACAATGTCACGGCTCAGCAGGAGAGACACCACACAGTCCGCGGATCAGCCTCATAAGGTCACGACCCAACAGGAGAGACACTACACAGTCCGTGGATCAACCTCATAAGGCCATGACCCAACAAAGCTCACGACTCAATAGAGAAAGGAGCACACAACAATTATTAAACTTGGATTTGGTAACCCAGGAGTGGAGCAGCGAAATCCTAGCAACATACTCCTTAACATCAAACATAAGAAAAATATCAGGGCTGAGATGTATCTTCTTGGATGGATCGACAATGAAGGATATGACTTGTTTTTAGACTTCTAGGTGAGTCCTTGTTCAACTCTAGCTTTTATGATTGTTACCATAGAATAAAAAATAGGTTGACTTAGTATAGGGTACAAACGATCAAGTGGTCATATAAATAAAAACAATAAATTTAAGTCATCATACCAAAGGTGGTCATGATACCATATACAACATGGGTGTTAGGACCAAAAGGACCATAAGTCAACTAACTTGGTCGCAACAAGGTTGTAAGGAAACCCCCATGTCCATAAGACCAAGGTGTACCATAAAGGTGGGGAAACAACCCCTTTTACCCATACGACGAACAAGACCAAGGAATTTAATCTTTTCTCTCTCAGTGTATACTCTCACATGTTTCTAGACACCTCCTTGAAAAACAACCCCCAAACTCAGATCTGGCACACAACAAGTTCATGTCCAGCTGGGAGAAAGGTCACGACCCAGCTGAGAATAAAACAATAAAAGTATAAGGTTAAGTCATCATACCTATTAAGTCTAAACCTACTAAGGGAGAGCCTTATGTAACTCTATAAAAGACACTTAGACACAAATATATCATGCAAACATGTGAACTTAGTGACCAGTGCCTAATGGAGTCAACCAAAGAGTGGAGTGTATGTTCTATGGATATGAATATGAATTGCGCAAGTTCATCCAAGGATAAGCCAATTGCATATCTAACAAATACCAAAAAACTATAAGGGTACATGCATAGCACTATGAATAAATATATCAGTCATCAATACAAATATTCCTTACAACCTTAGCAACAATATGTATACCCATCCATTGAATAAATTGCTAGCAGCAATATAGCATTAGTCACGAATCAATATTTATAACAAAAGTAGTTGAGATAAACAAATATTAGGCAATTTACACGTGTCCATTATCATCAAACATATGGACAATGCTTATGTAGTAGTACTAACAACAACATATCAACATGTCATCTTAAGATATACCAAAATGAGCAAATGGTAAGTGATAATACAAGTTTAATGGCAAATCATTAGAGCGCTACCATTTATTACAACAGTAACCACCCACCATACATACATATATTACTTCCAATATGTGTGTATAATAAAGTATGAAATGACGTATTTGCAACAATATATATGATGGAATAGTTAGTATGCCAAAGTTTTAGGTATGAAATGAAGTTTCATGTAGTTATTAGCAGTTGAATTTTTGTTTTTAAGAACTCAAACATTAGTGTATATATTCATAGTATCTCAGATGCAAAAGATGTAAATACAACAAGCTGCAAAAAGGAAGGGTTGCCACTGTAAGGGCAGCCCTTAAGGGTGAAAGGGGAGAATGCCACTATAATGGGAGCCTCAATGCTTGGTAGAAGGGGAAAGAAACAAAGCCACAACCCTAAGGTGAAGACCGAGGGTAGATCAAGGCTAGGAAAGCAAAGTGGAGGCAACCTAAAGGCTATTTAGCATATTTGAGGGTTGGGAGGAGACATGCAGAGGAATTGAAAAGGGCTGCAACGAGATGGTCGAGGTTTGAGAGAAGGGACAAAGCAGTCAGGAAAGGGGTGACCGAGGGGTGTAACATCCCAAGGGAGCATACCAACAGGTGAATATGGAGAAATTTTGGGAGGCTAGCAAGATGTATAAAGGTGCCCAAGGATGCAAGGAAGGGTAAATTTTTTCATAATTTTCATTTTTTTCTTTGGTTTACTAATTTTTATGTAAAATTTAAAAGTAAATGGATGTTTAATATGGGGTATAAAACCATTTTCTGACAAAACCGTGAACACTAAGCTCCAAAAATTTGGGCTTTCACCGTAGATTAAAAAAAACTAGGACTTTCACCGAAATTCAAACAAACTAGAGCTTTCACCGCAAATTCAAAACCCTAGGTTTTATATATTGACATAATGTGCATTACAGATTGATCCAATGTTTATTGTCTATGCAAGGATCCCAATACTTACCTATTTATCCATGAGAACCATGAATCATGAATAGTGAGCTTCAACCCCTGAGCTCCAACCCTTGAGTTCCAACCGTGAAATGTGAACCATGAGATTTAACCTGTGAGCTCCAACCGTGAAATCCAACTAGTGACATGCAAAGAAAACCGTATGTGAACTGTGAGCTCCAACCATGAAATGTGAACCATGAGCTCCAACCAATGAGTTGCAACCATGAAATGTGAACTGTGAGCTCCAACTAGTGAGCTGCAACCGTGAAAAGTGAACTGTGAGCTCCAACCGTGAAATGTGAACCGTGAGCTCCAACCGTAAAATGTGAACCGTGAGCTCCAACCGTGAAAAGTGAACCATGAGCTCCAACCGTGAAATGTGAACCGTGAGCTCCAACCCTGTGAGCTCTAGTCGTGAATTGTGAATTGTGAAATTCAACCAGTGAGCTCCAACAACAACCGTGAAATTTGAACCGTGAGCCCCAGCCAGTGAGCTGCAACCATGAAATGTGAACCGTTAAATGCTGAATGTCGGTATATTCAATCAAACTATAATGATAAATGCTTAATATATAAACTAATATGAATGATTAATATATAAACTAAGATATAATGCTAATGCTAAATGTGAACATCGAAAATGCTAAATACTTAACAATTTAAATAATTAATTCTTAATATATAATTGAAACTATAATCAAACTATAATAATAATATATTCAATCATATACCAATTTTTTTTTTTTTTTTGGTAACTTCACTATCACAATACAATACAAATATTGCAATTTTTTTTTTTAAATTTCACTATTACAATATGATACAATTTTTTTTCCTAGTAACTTTACTATCACAATATGATACAAAACTTACATTGAATATTTTTTTTATAATTTTTTTTAAACTTTACAAAATGAAAATACATAAGTAAAAATAATGATGACAAGGATGATGATAATGATGATGAAGATGGTGATGAGGAGGAGGAGGATGATGACGATGACGATGATTATGACGATGATGATGACGACAATGAGGATGACGATGATGACGATAATGACAATGAGGATGAGAATGAGGATGATGATGATGATGATAATGACTATGAGGACGAGGATGACGACGATGATGATGATTATAACGACAGTGAGGATGAGGAACATGATGACAATGAGGATATTGATGAAAATTATGAAGACAACAACAATGAGGATAATGATGATGATAACGAAGACTATGATGAGGATGATGACAATGATGACGATGATGATGATAATGATGATGATGACGATAATGAAAATGAGGATGACGACGACGATGATGATGAAGATGATGATGACGATAATGATGACAATGATGATAACGATGATGATGATGACGACGACGACGATGATGACAATGAAGATGAAGACGACAACAATGGCAATTATGAAGACAACAACAATGGGGATGATGACAATTATGAAGATGACAATGATGGGGATGGTGATGAAGATAACAAAGATGACGATGGGGATGCTGACAACGGTGATGAAGTGTTGGAAGTCTTTATGTAGCTTGGCAACATCCTCACATGGAGGTAGGTTGCTTTCAAATAGCTTATGTTGTGTAAGTAGGCTGAAATTTATAACACTGTTTTTAATTTGTTATTTTGGTTTAGCATTTTGCATATAGTAGCAAAACTAAGTTATATTAACCAAATTAAGTTATATTAGACATTAATGTAAAATACAAATTGATTAAATAATCAAATATATATTATAATTTTTTATTTTTTAAGATTTACATAATGCTAATATTAAATTTTAATTTTTAAAATAAAAGTAAAATTTATTGTTTAACAATTTAAATAATTAATTCTTATATATAACCGAAACTATAATCAAGCTATAATAATATTATATTCAATCATATTCAAAATATAACTTTTTTTTTGGTTACTTCACTATCACAATACAATACAAATATTACTAATATATATCTATATCTATATCTATATATATATATATATATATATATATATAATTTTTAATTTTTTTTCACTATTACAATATGATACAAATATTCGTGTTTTTGGTAACTTTACTATCATAATATGATACAAAACTTATATTGATTATTTTTTTATAATTTATTTTAATTAATTATAAATGAAAATACATAAGTAAAAATAATGATGACGATAATGATGACAATGATGAGGATAATGACAACGATGATGATGATTATGATGATGATGATGAGGAGGAGGAGGAGGAGGAGGATGACGATGACGACAATGATGATGATGACAATGAGGATGATGATGATGATGATGATGATGATGTTGATGACAATGATGATGACGATAATGACAATGATGATGATGATGATGATGATAATGACAATGAGGATGAGGATGGTGATGATGATGATGATGATGATGATATTGACTATGAGGATGAGGATGATGATGACGACGATGATGATGATGATGATGAGGATGATAATGACAATGAGGATGAGGATCATGATGACAATGAGGATGGTGATGATGTGGATATTGATGACAAATTATGAAGACGACAACGATGGGGATGGTGATAATGAAGATGATTATGATGATGATAACAAAGATGATGATGAGGAAGATGATTATAATAATGATGATGATGACGATAATGACAATGAGGATGAGGATGAGGATGAAAATGATGATGATGACGACGAGGACGATGATGACGATAATGATGACCATGATGATGATGATGACGATGAGGATGATGGTGACGATGATGATGATGGTGATGCTGGCAATGATGATGAGGATGAGGATGAGGATGATTATGAGGATGAATATAATGATGATGATGATGATGACGACATTGATGACGCCGATGAGGATGGGGATCATGATGACATTTGGTTACAATGGATACTAACCCTTTCTCACCAATTCTTCTGGGCTTGCCACTATCAAGGTGCACTTTTCTCAGTTTCCTACATCCATTTGTGACTGCATAAACACCTCAATTAGTATAATTAGAAACTCTTATCATATAAAATACTCCATATTTTAGCACTTGAAATATCAAACTAACCTCTATAACCTAAATGATTGTTTTTAGTTTGCAATTCTATAATTTGTTTTATATTTTCAGTGTTGCTTTCCAAAATATGATCCCAATAGCCATAATTTCATGACAAAATGAGAGTCCATATACACTTGGATATTGATAATAATGGGGAAAGTATATTCCCATTCTAAATATATTTAAGGCACAATCTTTGTAACTTACCTTTCCCTAGACCTATTCTTTCTGTTGGACCATCTAATCTTCTGAGCCTTTTTGCTGTAAGATGTTCTAGTTCTTTGCAATTTTGTATCGAGTTTAAACCCTTTCTTCCAAATCCACATGACCCATAAGAAAATTTATTAATAGGACCACATACAACTGAGAAGGAATCTAGACCCTCATCAATAATCTCAATGCATCCCTTTAGTTTGATATTCATGATATGAGTGAAATTATTTTCTATTAAAGAGAGTTCCTTGTTTCCAATACTAGAAATTTTTGTATAGCATTTCAAAGAAAAAATAGTCAAATGTTCAAATCTCATGATAAACTCAAGAAGTAGGTGGGAAATCTCAATTCAAGACAGGAGATCAAGGTGGTTCCTATTTTTTAATTCAATATGTTTCCATCTACTACAGACTAAGGAACACTTACTTCAATATTCATCTGTGAGCTTATAGAAAATCAAAGGCTAATAATTCATTTGATAAAGATACAACAAGATCCTATTCTAGATAAACAACAAACTATTCGACCTATCTATTCTCCATAAAAAATCCCATTGACGGAGGAGATAAAGAAGAGTTGGATAGACCCATCAAACATTATATCGAAATCAAAAAATCGAGTAATTATAGAAGCATTTTATAAATTACCTTTATCTTGTCCAATAAAGGCTTACTCTTAAATAAAGCAACAAGGATATCCCTCAATATGAAATTGAAATTCAGTAAACAATGCCTACATAATGGTCCCATCTACACTTAGCATATGGATAGACGGCGCCACAGCTAACTAATTTGATTTTCGATCAAAGACCCATAGAACCATAAGACAACACATTTTGGACAACACTCTTGGAAAGGATGGATACTAAGCCAAGGAACTCCACTGCTTTCATCTCCAATTTTTTTTGATAAAAACACTTATTTCTGAGATTTTGGGGAAGTATTCTTGGTGGCCCAACACATGAAAACCAATATTTGATATTACTTGATTTTTATTCAAGGCTCAAATGTAACTCCGTGCTTTATAGGTCCTCACCCTCCAAAGGAATGGAGTATGCAAAATGTTGAATTTTAGGGATGGTTTCTAAATAAATAATAACTCCCCACAAGACACCATAAGCAGTATGAAATTAAAATTGTAGATCACCTCAACATTTGTATGCATTGAGGAGATACATAATATGAGAAACTCATTTGAATGACAGACACATAAAGTTCACTAACCTCTGTAAATATTGCGGAGTCTAGACCCAAAGGAAACTTGAAGCAGAGTCCAGAACTGAAGGAAACTTGAAGTCTTGATCAAATGCACAGTTTTTCCACTCAACCCCTTTCAAAGTTATTTCCACTCAACCACTGTAGAATTGTAATCAAAATAAATAAATGTTTGTCGATTCTTCAGATGGGGTGAATTGTTACTTCCTATGGCATTATATAGGGACAAATGTGTTCCCAATCTTTCAATTTTTCCTAAATTTGGAACATTATGGAATTGAAAAATGTTTTTTCCAACAAATTTGGGGTTGAAACGGTCAAATTCATGCTTCCGTTAAGGAAAATCAACCCTGATGGTCCAATACTCCGAAAAAATCAACTCTGAAGGTTTGATACTCCAAAACAATTTCTCCAAATCCCCTAATCGAAGGCAAAACCTCACTGATATTTGCCCTAAGATCCATAAATTGAGGGCGGACCAACAGTTGTTTTCCTCCATTACCGAAAAATTGGGGGCGAGCGAACGATTTCCGTTGTTTTTGAAAGGGCGAAATTTGGTTTTCCCTCTTTCACACTATCGGCTAATGTATTTTACCTAGTTTGGGATTTAATAAATATTGGGCTAATCTATTAAAATTCAAAGAAATTTTTCTATGTTAAAAATTCACCCTCTATTTTTTGGTGACCCCCTTAATTTCGCCCATGGGCTAAATTTCTCCCTTAAAATTTTCCCTGGCATGGAATTCAAATTTCCTTTGTTGTATTGGTCTAGATACATCATACATAGTGATGCCATTCCATAGCTTTAGTAGTTCATCAATAAGAGGCTTGATATATACATTCATATCTTTAACTCTGTACTTACCTAATTGATTTGAACATATAAAATATATAATTATTACAACCATTAAGATATATAATAATACACAACAATAAGAGAAAAAAATGACATTATGCAACAAAATACGACAAATGAGATGCCAATATATTTAAAAAAAATTGGTGTAGACACATACCTCGAATAATCATTGCCAACAATATGCAGTCCCTGTTTTTTGACAACCATGGAGGAATGTTTTTGTTGATAACAAAAATAGGCCACATCAAGCAAACATATCTCCTCTTTGCATATGGATTGACACCATCTGCTACCAAAGAAAGCCTAACATTACGAGGTTCTTCTTTAAAGTGTGGCAATTTTTCCTCCATATCTCTAAATGCATAACCATTCGCATGCATTCTAAGAATGTCATCTTAACTTCTATCATGTGCATGGTAATCCATAAATTGTGCTATGTTTTTGCACCTAAAAAATTGTTGCAAATGTAGAATAATGGGAATATAACAAAGAACCTTGTGATGAACCTTTTTTGTTACTTGATCTGTTTGATATCTACTCATATAACATTTTGGACATTATGTTTCAAATTCATGTTGTTTATAATATATAATATGGTCATCGGGGCATGCATCAATTGCTTCATAGTGCATTCCAATTTATTCATGATGACAGATAAATATTGATATGTGCGAGGTAAAATATTTGACGGTGGTAACGAAAATTCAGCTACCAAGCTACAACAAATTAAAGTAAAAAACTAGTTAATATAATATATAAATAATATTAATGAAACATGTTTCATCTGTATTAATTTTACTTATGAATTAACAATGAAATTATCAGATGAACATATATAACCTTTATCATGATCATATATATGTGATGGAATATATTACATACCTTAACATCTGTGTGATTGATGTGTTTGAAAGACCATTGACAACCTTCAAGTTCATCATCAACAATATAACAAAGAGAATATTTGTGTTGGATCCTTCATAAAGGGGTTTGTATGCCTTCCCAATAAGAGGTAAATCATGAACATCATCAAAGTCATCATTTTCATGATCATGATCATCCATTCTAACATTGAATGTATCATGGATCAATGTATTTATACTATCATCTTCAACTATGTTATCAGTACGATCATCTTCTTCAATATGATCATTAACTTGTTCTTCATTATTCATAGCTCCATGTTCCATCGATGCTTGTTCTGAAAGCACATCCTCTGGGTGATATGTCGTAGGAGATATTTCCTTTATAATTACATGAAACCATCAAAATATATTAGTTAATATAAGAACTATTAAAATTATTACAACATTTACAAAATCAATCAATATAAAGACATAAATAATGAAAAACTTATTAATGGATGATAGTGATGTCCCCCCTCAGCATGTCCATATTCCCTACAATCTCTTTTGGTTGTTGTGATATTTATTCTTCTCCTTTTAAATCCCCTACATTGACTACATGGACAATAGCATTTCCCATCACATTTTCTTTTTAGTCCATCCCACAATATAGCAAGCAATTCAAGATTTTGATCTTGTGGATTGGGAATATTGTTAAGTTCTAACATTTTTCAGATACCAAGATTGACCGATGATTATCGATCTTAAAAAATCAAGGTCAACACTTCACTATTTTTTATCATAGTAATGATTGAAATAATTGTGCCTTTTTGTATGTAAAAGCAGTTTGTGTGATGATTATTTTAACTTCCACAAACCGTCGCTTGTATAGAAAACATGTCAGAATATTCCTAATATAAAGTTTCTAAAAATAATTTCTCATTGAATATAAGATGAAATTAACATAGTGACTGTTGTAATATTGGATTCGTATTTTTGACGACATAATTCGAATATCTGACAACAGTCGTCGGATAACTGACGCCCGTCGAATATCTTACGGAAACTGGAGTGAATTTAAAAAAGGAAAAAAAATTGTAATTACAAAGGTGAAATCTGACGACAAGGTCAATTTCGTTGGATTTCGGGTTCAAATCTTGGTGTGATGCTTTATTTTCCTTTACCTTCCTAAACAATGAATATTTATTAGGTCTATTCACTAATTTTCCAAGTTTGAGTATATTAAGGTGTTTTATAAGCATTTTTATCAAAATATTGTATAGACTTTTAGAGTTCTTGAACTTGTAGGTGCAATGCAAGAGCAATTTTGGTGTCAAATATTTCTTGCTAAGGTGGAATATTTAGCTTTACTCTTTGCCACAAAACAATATTCTTCCAACATTTGTAGAGACCATGCCAAAACTAAACGTAATTACATTTCTCACCATGCAATACTTACTGGGTTGCCAAGCTTTCCTTCACATGTTTAGATTAGGTCTATGCTTATTAATTAGTTACATGTGCCTCCTCCTCTTTGATGGAACTATAAACCCTAGGTAAGGTTAAGAAAAATGTATATATACTTAGATGAGGCCAATGAATAGCCTTATTTATTTCCAATGAACATTTTCCAAGAATATTTAAGCAAGATGTTGGAGCGCTTTTATCCCAATATAATAGGGAAAGTCCAAAGAAGCCCACATGAAGGAATCCATATTTACTAATGTTGATGAAAGGGTTCTTCTTGTTGAGGTTGTGGAAGATTTTGAAATTGACAATGTAGAGTATTTTGTGCTCAATATAAAGCTAGCTTAACTTATTATCAAAGTTTTATTATTCTCAATATTATTATTATTAATTGTTTTATACAATTCATCTAATCTATTTTAACTAGCATTTGCACCCGGAGGTGCAAAGGAACATCGAGAGGGTACAACTATTGAAAGTGAAAACTAAGATTAAGATAATAAGAATTTGTTTAATTTAATATTAACAAAAATATATTTCATGCAAAGAATATCATATTGGAAAAGAGAAAAATGCATTTACTAATAAGAAATAAGATTACTAAAAATGCTAGCATATAACTAATGTAGCTTTTCATAAGATAAGTATTACAATTAATTTTTAGAATAATTTGAATTTAGCAGTAAGATTTATATCATTGTCCTATGAAAGGACAATAATCAATGAACCATGAAATAACGTAACCAAGTCAAATAGGGAAATAATCTGTACATTCATATTTTAGTTAAGAACCTACGTTTTGATCTTCCTAGGTCTAGTATAAACACAACCAACTATCCTCATCCTAGTTCCTTCTTGATTTGGCCACGCTTTAGCCAGATTTACAATATTTGGCTACTTCCTCTTAGCCAGATTTACATTGGTTGGCTATATCTCTTGCCTCGAAGGCTTACAAAATATATAATCAACGGGATTCATGAACCAATTCTAGTTCAGATCCTCAATACACTTAACAATCTAACAAACTCTTAAGCCTATCCTATGATTCACCAAACAACCATCGAATGCTGCCATTAGCTGTGGGCTTTGTTACATGACTCATGAAATGACTCAATGACTCACCTAGTGATTCTTTATCCATCTAGAAGCACATAAAACATATGTTTATTTACAATTTTTTATTCAAATAAAACTAAACAATAAAATTGCAATGTTTTATTGAAGGTATTACATGTGCAGAACTGTTCTCTCAAGCAATACCAATTGAAAAATTAGTATTGGGCATAAATGGTTGTTCAATAGTTGCAACAACTAACATAATTTTTCAATACATGTGTGACATGTTAAAACTGTAACGAGACAACAATACATAAATTAGCATGTTTGATAAAATGAGCAATCTGTGAACAATCTATCAGATAGATAAGAGAATGACTAAAATTCATGAAATAAATTTGATGAATAACCATAAAACATAAGATAGGAAACTGCAACTCTTTATTAAAATTGAAAAAAATTACAATCTTTCCAAGTATTACATGGCGTCCTCTGTATGTCTTTGGTAGTCCCTTCTCCTGTGGTTCTCCTAGACATAATCTCGTGAGCCCTTTCTCTTGGGAAAACCCTCCCTTTAGATAATCATTACAAAATATACAAAAAGAGAAAAATATTCCCAAGATATGGGATTACAAAATATTCAAAACTAGGATTTGCTAAGGGCGGATTACCACTTGGAAAATGCATCCAATAAATCATGGATGTCTGGATATTGGGCATGTTCCAAATGCAACTCAACTTTGAAAACTAGGGATACGGTCTCTTTCTTCTTGATATTTTCCCATTCTCAGAGGAAAAGGTCAATCTTCATCAGTGATGTGAGTGGAGCCTCGATGCATTCCTTGATCTGGTCCAAGTGAAGTTGCTTGATGTCATGGATCCTCTATTTGACTTTAGTGAAGTAGATTTCAATATACTCCAACTATAGCTTCAGAGGCAAGGCCTCATCAATTGGATCCAACAATGGAATATCCAGAAAACCAAGTAGGTTTATTGAAGCAAACCATTTCCTCTTACAAGGCACGTGCCCATCCTTGATAATGGACTCAACCAGGTCACAAAAATTCTCCCATGTATCAATTTGACACATGGATCCTCTTGAGCTTAAGCTTGTCCAAAACTGGCAAATCCTCAAGTTTGTCTTTGATATACTTTTTCTAGTCGACCAAGTTTGTCTTTGACACATGGACCTCTGCAATTATTGTTCCTTTTCTTCCACCTCTTTATTCAGTTGGGAAATTGATCATAATTTCCCCCAATGAAAGCTCCCATATCAACTACAGTTTCTAGGGCATCCTGTTTGACATGTGAGGATTCCCTTTTCCAGATGATCTGATTTGGGACTGACCCATGCTCAAAGGTTCCTTCCCTTGACCTCTTGGATCCTTTCCTCACCACAACCTTGTCTTTCCTTCTCCAAAAATACTGTTCGAAGGAGATAAAAACATATTCCCCAAAGTTAGCAATATCTTCAGTTGTGGAGAGGGTTTTCTCAAGGATAGCGACTATTGGTGCAGGCTGGGGGGTTTCAGGTACATGGATCTGCATATTGATGGAAGGGATGGTAGTGGAAGATGTTGAAGTTGAAATGATAGAGGCAGGGGTTAAGGAAATGGACATATGGATAGATTTAATGGGTTGAGGAGAGGAAGTTGTGGGAATGAAAGAGCTATTAGGTTGTGAAACTAAAGAATGAATTTGGGGGGAGCTGGAAGTAAGCTCAAATGGCGCTGAAAGAATAGGTAAAGTGGGAAAAGGGGTAGAAATAGGCATGGGTTCTGATGATACTGAATCTGTACCAATTGTAGCAGAAATAATATGGGATAAATCAATTTGAGAAAAGGTATGTTTGGGAAAATAAGTCTGAGAAAGGACCCATGTTGGCTAAGTGGTGGTAACAATTGTTGGGAAACTGGTAGGCACGGTGACAGGGAATGTAAATGTGAAAGGAAATATCTCCTCTTCAAGGTCACTATAAACATATTGTATTTCAGTGTTTTCATGGGGCATAGGATTAACCTATTGGATTGGTTGGACCTGTAGAACTTGCTGCTACTGTGGAACAGACTGTTCTAGTGGAACTAGTCATTCTACCCTTTGAACTTGTTGTGACAGAGGCTGTGGGTCAGCAACTAATACCTCTTGTGTTTGTTCCTGTGGAGGTGCCTCTTAAAATTTTTGCCTCTTGGGTTGCGACTCAGTCACCATTGCCTGTGTCTATATTTCAGCAGTGAGGTTTTCCAAACCCTTTATGAACTCAACTGATCTTTGTAAGGCCTCAAGTGTTGAGGAAGGTTGTGTTATCATGGGCCCATCAACAATAGATTTACCTTTATCCTTTGATTTCTCAACAGGAGCAGAGGAAGATCTAGCCAATAACTCTTTCACTTCCTTTTCTATAGCTTTCTTCTACACATTTTGCTCGACAGTAAGTTGGAGCTATCTAAAGTGTAACACCCTGATATTTAGGTCTTTTTGGTATTGAAAGATCAATGTTTGCTCCTCAAGTGTGGGAATCCTGCTCACTACCTCTAAGAAATTAATTGCTCCCTTTTAAATTGAATCATCAGGTTGTATCTCATGGACATATGTGACCTTCATATGTTCTTGCCCAAATTTTATTGGCCACCAAAGAATTAGGATCATGTCTCCTATTCAATGCTTGCCCCGAATTCATTTCATCAATTTCTTTTCCAGGAAAAGCAGCATGTGTGGAATTCTGAAGGGTGAAAAATCCCAAATTTAGTGGAAACTTGGGCCAACACTTCCTTTTGGTTGCTGCAAGCCTCGGGAAGACCCCATCAACGACAGTTTGGAATGAAATTTTCTGAAGCACCATTATGTCTGGAACTATCCTTGGTAGCAAATGCACTATGTTGCTACCCCAAACCCAGATATAGGAGAAATATTCCCCTAGATACCAATCAACCATCAGTGAAATCAATGCCCTGGCCCTCTCTAAGAAAGTGGGGGCATCCCCTTTGAAAATATTTTGGTACATCAACCCTATGAAGTGGTCACATATTTCATAAATTTGAAGGATGAAGTTATCCTCCCACAAAGCTGAGTATTAAATATGAACATGAGGCGAAGTATTGGTCCAATTCCATCCCATCATTGGGAATGAATACGTCGCATCAAAAACATCCATCACATACCTTGACAAGTAGAATGAGAGATTCCTGGATGTCATGGTCTTTTGGTACTTCTCAATTTCTTCTTTCAAAACAACTGATAGGATTTGTGCCCAATTGAATGATTCATTGGTTGTCAATATATGGTGGGATATAGGACCCCATTCATCTTTGAACACTGTGCAGTTGGGAAACCCGTACAACCTGCAAAGCATGGTCTCTAACAGGGAAAAAGGCTCCCTAAACCAGGAAATAGGATAGGAATTGTATGTTTAAGGGATGAACTATGCATGGTTGTCCATCTAGGATTTTATCAATTCGTCAAAATAAAACTAGGTCACGACTTCATCAAGGAATTGGGAAGTCAGGAGTTGTCAGGGCGGTTTGAGTGCATATGCTCTTGCAAAGAAATCTGGGGGGAAAGAGGCCCCTTGGGTGTGAGCATGGTCATGAAAAGACCATTCCTTAGGGCTCGCATGGTCAAGTTCCCACTTGACCGGGTCCGTGTAAGGCATGAATGGAGGCCTAGCTGAAATGCAATGGAGCTGTGATTTGTTGATATTGAAAAAGGCTTGTTGGTCATGGGTGATAGCGAAGAAGTCATCATTATCAAATATTAGGTAAATTCTGGACTAGTCCAGATGTGGGTTTCCGACACTCGTCCACTGGTGTCACAGAAGATGCCAATGTTTGGGTCTTTGCTCTTCTGTTCATTAAGAGTGATTTTGGATCTTGTGTTTCTGGACATGTTGGCATATTTGGAGGTAAATTTTGATACAAATTTAGCAACAATGATTAAAATTTACCTACAGTAAAAACAAGAGAATTTAACAGTTGAGAGTTGAAAAAATTACCCATGGACAGCTTGGGAACTAGAGGATTAGTGAGCTCAATGAGAAAATTACAGTAAAAATATCAAGCACAGTAAAAATCGCAAGTAAAAATGGTGAAGAATTCATAACTTCGAGTGATTTAAATACACCAAGCGTTAATGATAGAATAAATCTGCACCGTAGATTTTGAGAAATTGAAGGTTGAAATTCGAGCGGGGAAACGTAATGTAGAGATGAGTTGTAACAAATTTTTCGATCTTTGATTTCTGCAATCTGCAATACGTGATGCAGGATGTGGGATCATATTTGAAAAAATGAATAAATTTGTTAGCTTCTGCAATCCGCAAAATATTTGCAGGTTGTGGGTCGCAAATAAGTAAACTTGCAATCTTTTTATTAAGTTTTTGCTTTCCGCAATCCGCATTGTTGGTTGTGGAACTGCGTAACCGAAAATAAAAGAATTATTAATGGAATGAATTTCCACTTTTTGTAATCCACATTGCGGGTTGCAGAAATGCGGAACCGAAAAATGAAATTTTATTAACAAAAAAACCTCTGCAATTGCAGAATGGAAAAATGAAGAAAACAAACTGAATTTCAACATCCGCAATCCCGAATTGCGGGTTGTGGGTTGAGCACATATTGATAGAGTCTTAAGAACATATTGATAAAGGTCATGAAGAAGATGCAGGTTAGCTGAATGAACTCAAAAAACAGACTGATTTAAAAAATCATAGTCGTAGAGCATTTGCTAGAACTGATCGAGTTACCTATTGAATATGATCACGTAGTAAGAAAACTAAGATACTATCTATCCATGTTTTATGGGAAGCATGAATAAGAAAGTAATTAATACAAATGGGAAGAATCGTTGTGAGAAGACTGATGACACATATTTGGCAGACTTGTGAAGGGAACAATTGGGATCCATGCACATATCAATTGATGAAGTTCTCGCAGCAGTGTGTATATGAAATTGTAGCAAAGCTTGTTGTTGAAAGTGTATTGGAAATATTTTTGCTGAAAAGTGGAAGGAGTAACTTGTGGGTTCCAACCATGAACAATGGTTTCCTTTAAAGTCTCCATCCAAGACAAATGTCTTCCAAATATCCTCATAAAATACCTTGATATACATATAAGAAAATGTTTGATGAGTGACAAAAATGACATTGTGAGAACCCTTGTATGTTGATGTGCAAAACAGTGCAGAGAGGTCCAACACTAATCACACATAGAAATTTCTCTTTGGATAGTCATCGTGTTAGAATAGTAGAGTCAAGCTAAACTAATTAACCTATCTAAGCAACCAACAACATATCATAAAAGATAAGAACATGAAAAGAAAAGGACAAGAGAACAACCATATACGTGGTTCACCCTAATGAGTTACATCCATGGGAAGGTAGTCTTCTATTATCTCTAGAATGTCTTCTCCAATATTACAAGAGAGCAAAGTGTTGGAGACATTTACCCACCATGCACATTTAATTTGGTCAATTTGAACTTGTTAAACCACTATCCTAAGTTTTATTGACTTAATCGGCATCAGATGAGCACACTATGACATCAACATGAGCACACCCATGCCTACCTTTAGTCAAGGGGGCCAACTAAGCCTTTTCCTTCATTCAGGGAGGCTAACTAGAGCACTTCGGGGGTGATCTGAGTGTCATAAATGCACCTAATTGCTAACTGATTGTTACAATCACTTAAGCTAAGTGGTGAAGGCACATCCATTCATTATACTGATTATTTTTATTAATATTTATGAACTTGAGTCAACTAGGGCGCCTCCAACCACCTCTGATGACCAGTTTGACTTCAGTTAACCTCATCAAGGTTCATTGGAGTTAATGATGCACTACCACTTGTTGGTTGGCATGCAGTGACATGTGTCTGAGCTACTTTCAGTTAGAATCAGTCATCTATTGCACTTCGACTTCAGTTAGGACTAAGTTGAGTCAATCGGGACTTGATCAGTTGTTTAACTAAGTGTGTTTACTGTGGCTTATAGTCAGTTAAGATACACCCATTCATTCAATTCGAATAAAATCCTTGGGAATTCGATTTGTCTTGGCATTCATGCATCTTGCATGATCATTGTATTGTATTATTCATTATTCATTGATTATATAGAGCTTCTACTTCCATGGCAACACCATTTTGCCAATTTTATGCATAATTGTCTGAATTCTGTGTGAGACTATGTTTTCAGTCCCTGGTCCACTGTGACAAATTAATATGGTATCAGATCTCACGGAGGGATGAAGCTCATATCTCTCAAAAAACATGGTTTTTGACAGATATTGCATGAAAAACTGAGCAAAAGCTCAAAAATCGAGCATTGCACCAGAAGCCAAGGCTTACCACTTAATACCCCAAGTTAAGGAATTGTTGGTCAAGCTTGCTTGATCAACTATGTTGGGTATTATTAAAGCATAAAATGTGTAGGATGTTTGACCTTACGGTGCCCCTTTTTTTGTGATTTGCAGGTTTTAACACGTGAAAGAATTCGCTCTAGCAGTTTGAGATTGCTTCTTCCATCGAACTCTTGACTCCGTTCAATTTCCATTCATGGAATGGAGATATGGAGATCCAGCTACGTGCCAGAGGAATCTACCGGGTCACTATGGACATTGAAGAAGATCCCACTCATGTGTTAGACAAAGCTAGATTCTTGAACAAGAAAGATGAATCGTTCAGATTCTTGTGCCTCTCTATTTCCTAGGATCTTCTTTTCCATCTCTCGGGATTGAATACTCCAAAGGAAATTTGGGACAAATTGGAAACCCTGTATGGAAAACAGGATGATTTGAGAATATACCAGCTTGAAAATGAATTGATGTCTCTCTAGCCTTCCAATTTCGAGACCTTAAATGATTTTTTCACAAAGTTCAAGCACATTGTCTTATTGTTAAAGCAATGTAAGGTGGAGAAGGAGGATGATCAGATCATCCTCACCATACTCTCCAAACTTGGAGATGATTATTCGGTGTTTGTCTCTACATTTCATGCAGGGAAGCTCACAACCCCTGGATGGAAGATGCCTTCACTCAATGCCTTTATTGAGTCCCTAATAAGTGAGCATGATAATCTTGTACAGATGGGGATCATCAGATCCTCCCGTGATCAAGCCCTCCATGTCTCGGGGCCCAAAGATCTGAGGGGTAAAGGAAAGCAGTAGAAGAACCCAAAAACCAAATTCGAAGCTCCTAAGCCTAAATTTGAAAACCAGCAGCATGAAGAGACTTCCGGATCGAAGAAGAACAAAAGCAAAGGGAATCATGGAAAGGAAAAAGTCAAGTGTTCATACTGCGGGAAGGGCTTCCACCCTAAACATGCCTGCATGGAAAAGAAACTTGATGAAGCTACTTCTCTTCTTGAGAAAAATCACATCAATCTTCTGGAAAGCTTTCGAAGGAGAGATCAACAAGACCAGGAACCACAACATGAAAGAGGTCATGCTCTCATGGAAAGCACTTCAAAGTCCAAAGCACTCTTGATAGATTCTGGAGCTTCGAATCACACGATGGATAAAAGAGACTCTTCCTGATCTTTGGAGACCGACAAATCCATTCCCATCCACATGGGAGATGACTCCACAATCATATCCGAAGGACAAGGTACTGTAGATCTTGAGCATGGTTATTTTTCCAATGTTCAGTATGTACCATCTCTTGCATTAAATATCCTAAGTGTTTTAAAATGACACATATGGGAGTGCCCAAGAGAGTCTCCTTTATCCCGGATGATTTAGAGATCACAGAACTTGCATCCAAAAAACTTGTAGCAAAAGGCCTTGCAAACCATCATGCAAAAGCCTACGAGTTCTCCCATTTTGTGGCGGATGCAAAGCCCACCGCATTGCTGACTCATGGAAATGAAGTTAGTAGACTATGGCATGAGAGGTTCGACCACCTGAACTTCAAATACTTGCAAAAATTACAGAAGAATTCTATGGTTGAAGGCCTCCTGATCATCAAAGCTACCACTAGAATTCGCAAGGGTTGTGTTGTTGGAAAGCACCCTGAGCATAAGTTCGATTGGGGGAAGGAAAACCGAGCATCATGCATCTTGGGACTGATACATACTGATATCAGTGGTCTCATTCCTATCACATCCATGAATGGATCAAGGTACGTTCTGACTTTCATTGATGAATTTTCGAGATACACATGGGTCTTTTTTATCAAAAAGAAGTTGAAAGTCTTGAAAACATTCATTGAATTGAAGGCCTTGATTGAGAATGCATCTGGAAAAAAGATCAATATTTTGAGATTTGATAATGGATGGGAGTATGTCAGTAATGAGTTACTGCATATATTTTATCAAAGTGGTATTCATATCCAACATTCAATCCCCTACACTCCCTAGTAGAACGGTGTAGCAGAGAGGAATAATCGGTCTCTCAAGGAGATGAACACCTGTATGTTGGAATCAAAGAAGTTGGATGCAAATTTGTGGGCTGAATCCATGCATGCTGCAACATATATTCATAACAGAGTGAAACAGTCATCTGTGAAATGGAAGACCCCTTTCAAAGCATATTTCGGACACAAGCCGAATGTGTCGAACCTGAGGGTGTTTGGGTCCACTGCATGGGCTCGAATTCTGCTTGATAAAAGGAGAGATTTGCAACCGCAAAGCATCGAATTCCCATTTATCAGATATCCTGATGAATCTAAAGGTTTCATGCTGCTGGATATCAAAAAAAAAATATCATCATTGAAAGGAGTGTCATGTTCGATGAGCCTCTTTAGGAGGTAGAACTAGTGAAGGAGAAAACTGTTGAATTTCCTTCCTATTCTACTGGATATTTGGATGATGTAACTAGGGGTGATGACCTTGATTTGGATCCTATGATTTCTAATATCAGTGTACAATATAAATCAGATGATGAATCAGAAACTAAAGTACAAAATCACCTCCCAACTTGGTCCCGACAGACACTCTCCTCCACAGGTGATAACATTGGAAATCTGGATGATCCAAGGAGAACCCGGTATGATTTCCAAAGCGCAGGTATTGCACTCTCTTGTATTGATTATTTGATGTTTGAATATTGTTATTTAATGATAATTTCAGACCCTAATTCTTACTACCATGCTCGCAAGGATCCGACATGGCAAGTTGCCATGGATGAAGAGATGAATTCTCTTCTGAAAAACACTACTTGGGAGCTAGTTTCTCTTTCTCAGGGGAGGAAATTGGTTAATGCAAGTGGGTGTTTCAGACTAAGGTTGCTACTGATGGAAGAACCTACAAATATAATGCAATTTTGGTGGCAAAAGGTTTCTCCTAGGTCCAAGGTGTGGACTACCATGAGACTTTTGCACCAGTTGCAAAAATTTACTCCATTCGCCTAGTTTTGGCAATTTCAACATCTAAGCACCGAGAAGTACATCATATGGATGTTAAGTGTGCCTTTCTGCATGGATATATTCATGAGGAGATATACATGAATCATCTCGAGGGCTACATTTCTGATCCATCTTTGGTTTGCAAGCTAAAGAAGTCACTATACATGTTAAAACAGGCCCCAAGAGAGTGGTATTCCAAGATGGATGTCTTCCTTCTCTCGCAAAACTTTCAAAGGTGTAAAGCATATATGAATGTTTATATACAATAGTATGATGGTCATTTGATTATTATTGTTTTATATGTTGATGACTTACTGATTGCAGGTAGCACAATTACTTCTATTTCAATAATCAAAACTGCTCTCCACAATGCATTTGAAATGAGTGATGTGGGGCTCTTGAAGCAATTTTTGGGGCTCGAAATTGAGAAATTTTTTGATGGGATAATGGTCACTCAGTACAAATACATATCATACCTATTATTCAATTTTAACATGGCTTAAAGTAAGGCTTCTCCATTCCCTTTCCTTTCAGGGATCAACCTTGAAGAAGGAAAAAGCACACCTCCCATGGACTGCACTATTTATGGACAACTGATAGGTAGCTTGCTCTACTTGACTCATTCTCAGCCTGATATCTGTTATGCCATGAATGTTGTGTCAAGATACATGCAAAAACCTCATGATATTCATTGGAAGGCAGCCAAGAGGATCCTCCAGTATATTCAGGGAACCAGGACCTATGACATTCACTATGCTGCAGACTCCAAGCTAGAGCTGGTTGGTTACACAGATTCCGATTGGGCGAGAGATTCTATTGATAGAAATTCTACTTTCGGATATGTCTTCATGTTTGGTGATGGCCCCATTTGTTGGTCTAGCAAAAATCAGGCCGCCATAGCATTGTCTTCAATAGAGGCCGAGTATCGAGGAGTGGTGAATGCTTGCATCCAAGCTGTTTGGTTGCAATGAATTCTTTCAGAGTTTGATCTTGGTAGTACTTAGTCCACTATCCTCTTTTGTGACATCAAAGTGCTATTAAGATATCCACAGATCCAGTTACCAGGAAGAGGACCAAACATGTAGAGATACACATGCACTACATCAGAGAGTTAGTGCATGACATAACCGTCATTCTGCAATACTGCCCTACCGATGAGTAGATTGCAGACATATTCACCAAGAGATTTTCAGAAAAGAAGTTCACTTACCTCTATTCACTATTGGGGGTGATATCATTAGGGTGATCAGACTACTTTCAGTGTTCAACTTGAGGGGGGGGGTTTCCCATTGGGTTTTCCCTCTTTTCCTCACTTGTATTTATTTTTGAGCATTGTTTTGAGTTACATTATTGTACAGGGTGACCTATGGACTTTGTTGTCGGGACCCTAACATTTCACGCACTTTATGTTTCTACTTCTGCTGAGTATAGCTTAAGGGGGGGTGTTGGAGACATTTACCCACCATGCACACTTAATTTGGTCAATTTGACCTTGTTAAACAACTATCCTAAGTTTTATTGACTTAATCAGTGTCAGATGAGCACACTAAGACATCAGCATGAGCACACCCCCACCTACCTTCAATAAATGAGGCCAACTAAGCCTTCTCCTTCATTTGGGGAGGCTAACTAGAGCACTATGGGGGTGATCTGAGTGTCATAAATGCACCTAATTTAAAATCAGTTAATGTAAGTGGTGAAGGCACCTCCATTCATTATATTGATTATTTTTATTAATATTTATGAACTGGAGTCAACTGGGGCGCCTCTAACCACCTCTGATGACCAGTTTGACTTCAGTTAACTTCATCGAGGTTCATTGGAGTTAATGATGTGCTACCACTTATTGGTTGGAATGCAGTGACATGTGTCTGAGCTACTTTTAGTTAGACTCAGTCATCTATTGCACTCCGACTTCAGTTAGGACTAAGTTGAGTCAATCAGGACTTGATCAGTTGGTTAACTAAGTGTGTTTACTGTGGCTTACAGTCAGTTAAGCTACACCCATTCATTCAATTCGAATGAACTCCTTGGGAATTATATTTTTCTTGGCATTCATGCATATTGCATGATCATTGTATTGTATTATTCATTATTCATTGATTATATAGAGCTGCTACTTCCATGGTAGCACCATTTTTCCAATTTTATGCTTAATTGTCTGAATTCTTTGTGAGACCGTGTTTTCAGTCCCTAGAACACTGTGACAAATTAATACAAAACACAAATACCCCAAATAATATATATGATGTACAATAGTGTCACAATAGTACCACTAATACATCAAGAATACATGATATGTAGAGACTCACTTGACCCTATTATATACTAATATATGAGGAGGAATTACTCTCATATATTGCATGTGGGATAATATAATTCTCCAAAAATAACATCTCTTAATACAATACCATGGAAAAATACTCTACACAAGTAAATACACCACCATATAACTATGGGTTCAATGTATTACTCTTTTACACAAAATTGTAGACAACTTCCGACATAATACAAAGACATTATTACCTTCTAAGGAATATAATATATTCCAACACTCCCCCTTAATAATGGCTGGGAGAAGGGCCCACACTAACACCAAGGAAGGAAGGAGTCATTACTGCTCCCCCTTGATGACAACTTCCAGAAGAACCAAAGCTGAAAAAAAGAATACTTCGGTAGATGGAATTTGACGATGAACAACTGCTTCTCAGTGAATCATGAAAGTGCACACGAACCAGGTTATACGATGAAAGACCCAACAATAAAATGGCGAGAACATGTGACGTAATCCAATCACAAGATGCCCAAATCACCACAAGAATCATCACAACCATACATGATAACTGAAGAACTCTGATATAACATCCACACCAGTGTATAGATACCTTCTGACGGCCGATACAAAAACCTAGATGGCCAATACACATGCATATAACAAACATTCTTCCAATCAAGGTGCAATATAAATCTACTGTAGAATACCTCAAACATCGAAGAAAAAAGACCCCAGTGGTCTATACATCGAAAATGATATCATACAGATGAACATCATGACTTTAACAATAGAATATGGTGCTTCATTACTTCTGGAATAAGGTGAAAGCCTAAACAGAGAACTTATCTGCACAAGAACTTTCAAGATTAAAGCATATAAAAATCATAAAACAAAATTGCTCATATAGAAATGAAAATGCTTATATACCAAAGGTTAGCAAACATCATATAAATGAATGACAACATAATATGATCAAATAAAAGATTAACTTGCTCGTTAAGGAAAAATAAGTTACTTTTTACACATTAAGTGTCAACCACAACATATAAATAGTGAGCCAAATATTTCACTTAAATATATGAAAATTTAGTCATCATGCAACTAATCTGAAGCATAGGTGCATTTCTTATTAGTATGATGTTAATATGCAAGAGATGAATGCCCTGAAAATGTCAATGCTTCCATATAGGAACGTTAGAGACAAGTAGGAACAAGATAACCTATGCAATCATAAGAATAGAAATCTCATTGCAACAAGAACAAGGTGCTCATAATAAATAGTTCAAGATTTAAAGATTGCTCAAAGCCATATAAATATTGAATAAAAGATGATCGAAATAAACATGACATGAGATATAGATAAATCAAAATGTTTAATATGATCAACATATAGCAAATTATGATCAACTCATGATATCACTTATAAAAAATTATGAAATGACAAGTCACTAATGGTCTTAATCATGGGTTCATTTCTTGTTAACACTATGTAAATATGCAAGAGACAAAATGCCCTAGAAATGTCAATGTTTCCATATTGGAACGTTAGAGACAAATAGCACAGGAACTAGATACAATCTCTGCAATACATGAAAAAAAAACTATATCCCAATTAAATAACTTATAACAAGCTAAAAAATATGATATCACATAGATTAAAAAAAATGATTTTACTTAAGAATTTAATTAGCAAGAGCATATAATGATCATAAATATATTACTTATAAAAGAATGAAATTATTTTTACACAAAGGTCAGCAATAACATATAAATAAAATAATTAATGATCACTAGATAACACATATGAGATTGTTGTTATAAAATTATTTTTATAAACAAAACAAAGAAAAGAGCAAATTAATTATTAAGCATATTTAAAAAATATTAAGCATTAGACGGCTTATAGCTATCATAATGACAAAATACTTGAGATCCATGTCCTTAAAATATGTCAATATTTCCATATAGAAATGTGAGACAAATATATAGCAAGAACAAGAAATAATATCTTAATAAACATGATTAGAAGCTGTTAGGATATTTAGACACTTAGGAGTTAGTCAAGATCAACTTATGTAATATATCCGTTAGGTAAAAGTGTGTTTCTTTAGTATGCATTTGTAAATATTCTAATCCGACGGTCACGATATGTTCTAGACATAGAGTGATTTGACGGTTCAACTTCTCTTAGATCATACCTACCATTGATCCGTGGCTTAACAGCCAATTGGTCTATGATCTCTATTTGAAGAGCATAGAGGGTCATTGGCTAGTTGATCGATTATGAGAAGCTCATGTAACTTTCTTTCTTTTGCATAATAAATTGCTCCAAGTAGCTATTTGGCTGGGGTTGTGGACTGTTTCCCTCTCGAGGGTTTCAACCACGTGATAAACATTGGTGTATTGATCTGTGATTCATTTGTGTAAAGTGGTTGCTCTTGGTGTTCAGTCCTTTGGGAGTACCCTGTGTACCCTAATAGAAGCAAAACCTAAATGCAAAAAATGAATAATAGAAAACTTAAATACTTTACCATACTGATATGAATCTGCAGAAAACATAGTTAGAAAAACAGTAAAGGAAAGAGAAACTTTTACTTACAACTCTTTGAAAAAATGTGCCCAGAAAAACCCAGTCTTTTGTTATGGTTGACTAGGTTGATCCATAATGTCTATTCCGATTCCAAAAACAGGTTATAATAAAAAATCCAGTTATGACCTTTTTGTATAACTACCATTTTTTATTACCGAAATGAAGCTTAGAAATGCCTAGTTTTTTGTTCTAATCATGTAGGTGGATCCATAATGGTTGTTCCAATTCCCAAAAACATGTTATAATAAAAAAAGGGGTAAAAATGACCAAGTTACGACCCTTTTGTATAACTGTTGTTTTTATTACCGAAAGAAAGCCCAACAATGTCCAATTTCTATTCTAACCACATGAGTGGATCTAGAATGGCTGTTCCAATTCCAAAAATAGGCTATAATAAAAACTCCGTAAAAAATGACCAAGTTACGGTCCTTTTTTATAACTATCATTTTTATTACCGAAAGGAAGCCCATAAATGCCCAGTTTTCTATTCTGGACACTTGGATGGATCCCGAATGGCTATTCCAATTGTGAAAACAAGTTATAATAAAAAAACGGGTAAAAAATGACCAAGTTACGACCGTTTGTATAACTATCGTTTTTATTACCGAAAGGAAGCTAAAAAATGCTCAGTTTTCTGTTTTGGTCATGGAGGTGGATCCTATATGGATGTTCCAATTCCGAAAACATGTTATAATAAAAAAAAGGGTAAAAAATGACCAAGTTATGGCCTTTTTGTATAACTGTCATTTTTATTACCGAAAGAAGCCCAGAAATACCCAGTTTTCTGTTTTGTTCTCAAGGGTGGATCCAGAATGGCATTTCGAATTCCAAAAATAGGTTATAATAAAAATTCTAGTAAAAAATGACCACGTTACAACCCTTTTTTATAACTGTCATTTTTATAATCAAAAGAAAGATCTCCTTGAGAAGAGCCCCAAAATCATGTAGATCTACAGAAAAAACATCAAGAAACCCTTGAAAAAATTCTGCAAAAATCTTACACAACAAGTTAGGGTTAGGGTAAAAAAAATGCATAAATATGCCCAGATCTGAAGAGAAGCCTAATGGCTACCAAATAGAAAGAAAATCTACAACAAAATGACAATGCCCAAATGATAATCGTTAATTGAAAGCTATAGAAGGTACTAGATTATAACAATCTGTTCTGATACCATGTTAGAATAGTAGAGTCAAGCTAAACTATTTAACCTATCTAAGAAACCAACAACATATCATAAAAGATAAGGACAATAAAATAAAAGGACAAGAGAACATCGATATACGTGGTTCACCCTAATGAGTTACATCCATGGGAAGGTAGTCTTTTATTATCTCCAAAATGTCTTCTCCAATATTACAAGAGAGCAAAGCACAAATACCCCAAATAATATAGATGATGTACAATAGTGTCACAGTAGTACCACTACTACATCAAGAATACATGATATGTAGAGACTCACTTGACCCTATTATATACTAAGAGATGAGGAGGAATTACTCTCGCATATTGCATGTGGGATAATATAATTCTCCAAAAATAACATCTCTTAATACAATACCATGGACAAATACTCTACACAGGTAAATGCACCACCATATAACTATGGGTTAAATGTATTACTCTTTTACATAAGATTGTAGACAACTTCCGACATAATACAAAGACATTATTACCTTCTAAGGAATATAATATATTCCAACACATCGCATTAGTTTGAAGTAACGAAAAAACTCATCATTGGGACAAAAGTAAGCACTTTGATAGGGGAAGTCTGTGAATTTATCATCCAGGTTATCATTCAAACAACTTAATTCAAGTAAAAAAATGTTAAATAGATCATAACACAGTGGTTAGTACCAAGTCAAGTTAAAAAAGGGGGAGACTGGAAAGGAATAACAGATTTTCCTTTGTCATTGTTGTCAAAGGGAGAGAATGATTAGATGTTTCCATCAATGTCAAAGCGGGAGAATGTTGAAAATAGTTTTCATTGATGTCAAAATAGTTTAGTAATGACAAATGAATAACCAAAAAACATTATGGAAGTGCAAACTCAATGTAAGACAAATGAATCCACAGAGATAATGTGTAGATCGAGCGAGGGGATCAAGTCCTTGGATGGATACCCTGGATAAACAAATTTGCAGAACTGTGTGGAGGATGAAGCTATAGATGTTATAAATAGATCTAGATAAGGCGATCAAGTCCAGGTGAAGATAGATTGAGTTGATTGATTGGTCTACGTGGAGGATGAAGCTATAGAAATTATAGACAAATCCAGATAAGGAGATCAAGTCTGGATAGATCGAGTTGATTGATTGATCCTCTATAGAGGTTGTGTTCATTCCTTTGACATAGATTAAATGATCTAGATTAAAGGAGAAAGATGAATCAACGATGGGAAAATAATTCATGAAGTGAATTTGCATGGGAGATAATATATTTGCAAAGTTAAAGTGTAGTTACACACTGATAGAAAAATGATGGATGAGATGAAAGCCACAAGAGATCAACGATGGGGAAATAATTCACGAAGTGAATCTGCACAGGAGATAAGAGATCCACAAAGTTAAAGTGTAGTTCCTCATTGATTGTAGATCGATAGATGAGATCAAATCTGTGAGAGATCGACGATGGGGAAATAATTCAAGAAGTAAATCTGCACATGAGATAAGAGACCACAAAGTTTTGTATTGATAACAGATCAACGGATGAGATCAAATCCATAAGAGATCGACGCTTTACGAGAGTTACAGAAGACAAATTACAGAAGAACTTTTCATAAACGTTGGATGGCACATCCGCAATCCACAAATTGACTTGACATGGTTTTGCGGAAAGGGAATTGCAGAAGCAGTTTCGAGAAAAATTGAAATGCATACTTGCAATCTGAAACTGTGGAAAAGTAATTACAGAAAGGCAATTGTGGAAAGGTATATGCGGAAAGGTAATTGCAGAAAGGTAATCGCAGAAAGGTAATTGTGAAAAAGTAATTGCGGAAAGGTATTTGCAAAAAAGTAATTGCAGAAAGGTAATTTTGGAAAGGTAAATGCGGAAACTGCATGAAATGTTTTATTTATGTATTTATATATTACTTGTGTCAAGTGAATAGAAAAGGTGATTTCAATTTCCAAATTGCACATTTTTTCATGCTCATAAGTTCAACATATTTCTACATAACTAAGTCCAGCATACCTTCAAAGTAATAATCCATCTTCCAATTATGGTAGAGTTCAAGTTTTTAATCAACATTTATCCTATACATTGTCCCATGACAAAGAAAACATGCAAATGTTGCTTGGAGTTTTTCCAATGCACAACAAAACAATTGGTTTTCCTATCTGTCATTGAACTTGCATACAAAAATTAACATTGGCATCAATAATCATTTGCATATTTCATTTTCAGCTTGTATTTCATATCTATTTTTATCAAAATTGTTTTATTTGATTATTATCTTTTTTTTTTTGCAGTACTACATGTCAATTGCACCAAATTTCGTCAACAGAAGATTAAAAAAAAACTTGGGAATTAGTCAAAGGAAAAAGACTGTTGCCCTTTCACTAGACAATGATATAACTTTTACTTCTAAATTCAAAATATTCCAAACATCAATTGTAATACCTATCTTATGAAAAGCTACATTAGCTATATGCTAACATTTTCAGTAATCTTTATTCTTATTAGTAAATGCATTTTTTTCTTTTGCAATATTATCTTCTTTGCATGAAATATATTTATGTTAATATTAAAATTAAAAAAATTCTTATTATCTTAACCTTAGTTTTCACTTTCAATATTTTTACTGTCTCGGCGTTCCTTTGAACCTCCCGGTAAAAGGCATAACGCAATGGTAGATAGCTTTTCTAAAAGGGAAATCTTAAGATAAAACTAAAGCTAAGATAATAAAACATATATTTCGAGTAATAAAACATATATAGGTAATATATCATGGACATATTGAAACAATACACAGTAACACATTAAAGTAGATGAAAGCAAATTTGAATTTGATGCTAACAAAGGAACATGTGATAAAGTGGTTAATCGCTTTGTTGAATTGAACCAATAAATGGGGAAACATATAAATAAATGATACATCTCAAGAATAAGCATATTCTGTTAACTTTGCAATTGTAACAATGCATTAAATAATGGGAACAACATAAGTGTGACCAATAGAAGAAGTGTTATGATCGCAAATATATGTTTAGAGGGAAAATTGTACATCTATAAAGCAAACAACGAAAAGCTTCAAGCATAATTTGGTTTTAAATACTTTGAAGCAAGTAATCTTTCCTCTTTTTTCCTATGTTGGACATATGGATTGTCTTCCATTCGAGAGTATCTAGAAAAGGAGAAAGCTGGAGAAATGCAAAGGATTGAAAGAGATTTAACTCTTGATATTGCAGTGAATGTAAGCCATTGTCTATCAATGTTTCCAATATATGTTTCTGCATTTTATAGGGTCATACCTTGTTCTTTATAAATTGTTAAACCCCATTCCATACAAAGTGGTAGTTGCCTACGCATTCCTCTTGTTATGGGAGAAATGGGAACATAAGTAGGATTAGAAGCATCCCATAAGGGTCCTTTGTAGTGGAGGAATTAGACAACAACAAAGGATGGTAATCTAGGAGGTTGTTTGTTGGAGTTGTAGATAATGTCAATGACTTTTCCAAGTGAGTCGTTAACAAGGCCTACTTTAGCCCATAAATTAGCAGTTAACATGACTTCTTGACCAATAGCAAGAAGGAGCTTTAATGGTAATTGTTCATCATCTATGGATTAGCGGACATGTTTGTTCCTTTGTTCTGCAAAGAAATGTGCAATTGGCATATTAAGGTGTTTGAGCATGTGTTTGTTGTGCAGTGCAACAGTGCTATTAGTGGCATACAAGTGGGTAGATTGTTCAAATGAATAGTTTTTTGCATGTGAAAGGGATGGGGTTGTTCTTGTCATTAGGAGTGCCCAGTATTCAAGAGTTGGTGTTACATTTCGAAGGTTTAGTAAGAGTTGGTGAAAGACAATTTGAGAAGGGCTATCTCCTTGTTGTCGAAAAATGGTTTTGAGCGTGACAAAAATATCAAATGTACGCTAGAGAGCAGTTCCAATGGATGAGTATGCATTCATGGGGATTTAATTTACTGGAGGAAATTGCCTGAAGTCACCAAGAAGGATAATGGAACAACCACCAAATGGGATTGTACAATGCGAGGGGAAAGCTTGACGTAAGCGTGCATAAATTTGAGTTAACATTTTTGTGCCAATAAAGCTCATTTCATTGACGACAATAGAGCGAATATGGAGGAGTTATTCTTGAAGGTTCAAAAGGGATTGGCCTTCAAGGGGGCATTTAAACAATGGGTATTCTAAGAGCAGAAAGTATCGTAAGTGCTATATGTTAAAGGCAACGACACCAGTTGGAGCTAGGAGAAGCAGTGGGGAGGCAGTTTTTCCATATGCAGTTTGGAGTGTAGATTTCAAGCAAGATATGAGGTAAGATTTCCCAGTCCCTGCAGTACCTTGAATGACCATTTTGAGTGGCTGAGCAGGTGTAGTGTTTCTAAAATGGGAAATGACAAGATCAAAGGCTATATGTTGTGTGGGAGACAAGGAATCAAGCGAATTGGACAACGAGGTGGTGTCTTCATGTAGTTGGGTGGATAAGAGATTGAGGTCAATTAATGATATTGATGTTTCATGCAAATGGGTGGGTATATTGTTATGTGTCAAATTGTGATTTTGGTCAAAATCACGATGTCCAAGAATTTCAAGGTCATCAATATGAATGTTGTTGCCTGGTCGGATTTGAGAGAGAATTTCCCATTCATCCATAGTATGGGGCAAGGGAAAGGGAAATACATTGGAGTTTGAATCATTAGATGGAGGTGTAGAGGGTTCTTCTTGTATGCGTTCAACATGCCACACAACATATGTGTCTTTAATGCGATTCCAATGAGAAATAATTTCAGAACTTGTTGTTCTGATATCCTCATGGACGTCACGAAAATGTTTGTATAGAAGAAGTCCGATCCAACAAAACGGTTCAAAAGCTGAAGAATCAAAGGGAGGAATGAAAGTGAATTGTGGAAATACTCTAACAATATTGTGACGAATCAAAGGGAGGAATGAAAGTGAATTGTGGATAGACTCTAACAATCTTGTGACACAAGTTTGGTTTCCATGGATTTTTTTGCCTGTTAGGTGAGCAAGACCAGGAACGAGCAACTTCAAGCAGGGTTAGATGTTCAAGCGAAACAGGTCTTTCCATGTACGCAAATATGAAGGGGGGGAGGGGGGGTGTTGGAGGGGTGTTAGTAGTGTCATTACAAACACGACGGAAGACACTTTGGCTCAAATTTAGGGGAAAAAAGTGACGGCTACAAAGCACAAGAGGGATTTTTTGGAGCATGTGACATGTCTCTTGTGCATTGATGTCTTGTTCTACAATTGTTTGTGCAAGGAATCGCTTGATTGGATGAAGAACGTGGCCGTCACTTGGTGTTGCATGTGCAAGGTGAGAGATAATAACATGCTAGCTTTCTGATTTTGTCTCTACTTTTGATGCATACTTTGAAATGTATTTGAGGACAACATGTCTAGAAAGAACAGGTTGGAAATCAACATTAGCCCTCCATATTGAAAGCATGGTTGGGTTGTGAATATTTAGAAGGGGACCATTTGTTGCGGGATTACAGGTTTTACGTCCATTTGCATCAATGAATAAGGAAGAAGTAGCTTGTAGGTCATAGGGAAAACCATAGCGGCATTGAACAAATGTTCCTTTTTTGTGAAGGAAAGTTTATTCTGAACATCTGGTGTGCCTTTGAACACAATTTACAAGTTCTTCATAGTCAACTGAGTAGTTTGAAGCAAATATGGATGGTAATGCAAGACTGCATGGATCATTTGTAGTAGAATGATGTAACCCAAAAGTGGACAAGTGGGCGTTACGAGGATTCCAAGTTGTAACATATGTGTCAAAAAAGTGTTTTGTAGCTTCAACTGCAAGAACATCTTCCCAGTCTAAGGTGTCCATATTTGGTGCATCTGCCAACCAAATAAAACCATGAATGTATGTGGATCCCCTATGTTTCCATTCATACCTACATGGGAGGAAAATGAATATATTAGAAAGCAATCTTATAAAGTGACAAACATGACGAGAATGGTAAGAAGGAAGAGATAGTAAAACACCTACACCAAGAATCAATTATATGAAGGCCTTTTTGAAGCACCCCTTCAAGGAATATTTTGAATCTATCATGCATGTATTGTGATTTAATATGTGTAGTTGATATGATGTTGTGAATCTTCCATTGATGGTGTTGATCTACACTGGTAGGGAATTCACCAGGAATTAGAGCATGCAAATCTAGCCATTTTGTGTTAGTTGCACTAAGGGTGAAGAAGAACGTTGGTGTACCTTGTTGATTGATCATATTTGTGAGTACAACTCTACTTTTGTTCCAATACAAGCGTGTTCCATGCAGCGAAGACCCAAATCGTGCGACCCTTTCATCAATTTTGTCGTTAGGCATGTCTTGCAATTGGTTAACAAGCTTAAGTATTTCAGGAGGGAGTGTATCTTCAAAGTTTATTTTGATAAAAACAGAAGTAGTAGCATTACTACAATGACACATTATTAGATTGTATATGTAGTACCGAAAGCGAGGATGTTTCCCAAATCTATTGTCATGATAGTGAATGAGGTGAAGTGCATATTCATGTATCTCAACTTGATGAATGCGTGGTTGTTTAAGCATTGTTGCACCTATGGGGAACAAGGTTGGAAAGGCCATGGAAAGAAGGCCTTCTATGTTGTACTCATTGATAGGGGAGATTCCTATAGGGGGCCAATGAATGGAATTCGGTAGTGGGATATTTGGTATGCGTAAGAAGCGTCTAATTTCCTTAACCTCAATTCTAGCATTTCTTTGTGTTGAAATAAATGAGGAGGATTCTAATTCATAGGGTTCAAATGAATTTGGTGGTTGCACTGTAGAAGACGAGCTTTGCTGATGAGATAATGTATCATTGCTATTAACATGGAGAATCAAAGGTGAAATTTGTGTTGAAACAAGAGACAAAGAAGCTAATGCAATTGGGTTGACTCATACATCCTTGTAGTATGGATCGTTAGCCATTTTGTATTCAAGAGCAGTACGAACATGTATTCGACTAACAAAGAGTTCATATGGATTGTTTATAGGGTTGCATTTGCGAAAAACAAGGATGTAAATGTCTGATATTAAATGAGGTAGGGATGTGGAAATATTGGAAATTTCTTTAGGGAACCAAATAGTATGGCCATAATATTTATATTGACCACCATGAGCATGTGTGACTTGTAGGATTGGGTTAGCGTGACTAATGCACATTTCTTCAACTTGCGCAAGTACTGCAAGAACATGTGGTTTGATTCCCGAGTCCATATTGTTTTCCAATGAAAAGCGATGGAAAAATATTTCTAGAATACAATGAGAACACCTGTATGCACCATGGAACTTTTTCGTTGAAATGCCAAGGTAACATTCATTGAAAATCGAGCAGACATTCATGTCAGCTAGTTGGTCCATTTTTTTAATGAAATTATTGATGTGCATCATCAAGGGGGGTTTTGGATGGATTTATCATGGGGGATGGAAGGGATGGTGTGTTGGAAGGTTGGCCAAGAGAAAAGGAAAAAATACATATCCATAACTTGACGAGCAGCTCTATAAAGAAGATGTTGCTTCTTGTTGTTTTTATTTCTGCTATGTGCATATACAAGTCTTCTTTGTGCATTGGCTTGTTCATTGTCATGATTCGTCATGATTCCTACAAGAAAAGCGTAAACGTGTTAAAGACTTAGAAACTTTCATTGGTGGCAGGGACACATTTTGTATATGTATTAAGTGGAAAGTATATGGATATAAAACATAAGATATAAAGCAAATGTTAAGTGATTGCATATTGGGAACCAACCATGTACATTAAAATAACATTTACAGAGTAAATATATTTTTCAAGTTTTAGCTTGATAACTGTAAGAAAAAAACAATATAGAAGAACAAAGTTTTGTATGACAAAGCATATATGAAAAAAAACAATAAATGTAATAATTGTTCTATACAAAAGAATGACAAGTTGTGGTAAGAAAGAAGAGAGCAAAGTTGTTTATTTTATAAATAAACATAATAACAAATTAGTATTGTATTCAAAAGCGATCATATATGTTGCATCAACAATTTAGGTTCAAAATGTTAAGTGATAGATTGTACAGTGGAACTATGAGACTACAAGATAGAACTCCTAAAAGAGAAAACTATAAATGGAGTAAAAAAAACTCAGCTATGTTGAAGCATGGAGTAAGGACAAATTTGAGAATTGAGACAATTCATTTCAGACAATAACGAAATATTAAGTATCAAGTTGAAACAACTTATGTATTTGATGTCTAGGTGAAGCTGTCGATTAAATGTTTTCAACCATCACATTTATAAACTTTACGCGTGCAATTCCACAGAAGGCCTATGTTTTGACTGAGTAAGAAGAAATTGTTTTTTGCAGACCTTCTGGGCTATTTCAATAATTGATGTTGCTTCAGTTGAGAGGAGGCATAGGTATTTCAAAAAAATTCCCATGAGTTGCTTTGCATCATCATCAAAAGCTATGACACCATGAAGGTGTCCAGTGATATCTTCCAAGTCAACCTTTAGTATGTATCGGTAGTCACATTCAAGAAACTCCCCATCACATTTACCACAATGCCAAATGTTTCCAACTTTGTGAGATTTTTTTTTCATGCATTGTATACCATAAAAAAAAAGAGAATATGCAAAGAAATTAAATTCATCCATGTTAACATTTGTGATGGTTGCAACAACAGAGTACCAAATAGCCTTTTCAGACGGTTCAATATTTTGTAGCTCATTGATGGTAATGATTTTACGAGGAGTAGAATGAGAGGCATTGAATTTTCCGCTCAAAGATGGTCACGCTGAATTAAATACATTGTCATCAAACAATATTTGGAGAAGGAAATTTTCTTCAATCTGCGGGTTTATAAAAAGAGCAGTGTTCGAGATAGTCCCAACAATTTTTCCATTAAATTCTGTAACACAACTTCCTTTGATTGCTAAAACTGGAGGAGTATCTTAACCACAAAGGTTAACAAGCTTGGTTCCTTCAATTTGGCAATGCTCTCCCCAAAGTGTTATGTCAATGCTGTATCCTGACATGTCGTGGAGTCCAACGATGCGTTGTACAGTCTCTACACCATCATGTTTATGTATGCTTGATGCAGGCGAAACTGAAATCACAAGTCCAAGAAGGTCAACCATGGAATTGACATGTATAGTTTGGATGTCCTGAATAGTTTTAAAGCTAAAGCAATGTAAAGGTATTAAGGGTTATTTATCTAAGCGTGGTTGGATGGTTGATGAGGAACTTAGGAAAATCTCATGATGGATTTTCAAATGGTTAAAAATTGGATTGGATGCTTTGATTCTGCCATTTGATACTATGTACACTGTTCCTATTTGTATTTGGTCGTACAAAGAGAGTGCCAATTCATTAAATGTGGAGATATGTATTTCATCATGTGAAGCATTAACAAGGTCAAATCTAAACACTTTGTTAGACCCTCATTGGTTTCCATATTCAAGAATGTTTGTCTTGGCAATAAATCGACCTTGAATGCTCCAATTTTTGCTAGAAAAGGAAAGTGATGTGAATGGGATAGTCGATGTAGGAAAGGAAGAGTTTTCATTTATTGAGGTAGGGTTCACGAGCGAAGGGGTGCAATTTTGGAGCAAGCTATTCTCTCGAACAAAGGAACTACTCTACGAGGGAGAGGCTACATCTAAGTGGTAAGATGAAGGGTCTCCAATAATCGATGCATCCATTGTGACAACCTCAAGTGCAAGCAATGTGATAGTCCTGGTAAGAAGAAGTATGTTAGAGAGTAATGGGAGACAAAAACATGTGATGCATCAATGGTGTGAAATTCATTAAGTGGGAAAAAAACAACGAGAAAATGAAACATAGGTCACATTATGTACAACGTTGCATGTACAATGGGTGAATTTGACTATATTTCCTTCTTTTAGATGTCCATCTTCTACAAGACTATTATATATAATTGGAAGTAATAGATGATGCTTGTGAAGGTCGTCTGAGATGGAAATTCGGAACCGAATAGTTGATGAGTTGAGTGAGTTCACTTGGTTTAACGTGGAAACTTCTACCAGTGGGGAAAGGTTGAAAACACCATGTAGCAAGAGTGGAATAACATCTTCAGTTAGCATAGTCTCCATAAGGTGATGGTTGTTCTTTCCTATGGAATCAAATAGGCATGAACAAAAAATAAAAAATTGCAAATGATATAAACCTTATGAGGTTTATTCAATCAGACATATAGAAATGAAAAACGACAACAGTCATTCGGTTTGAAATCCACAAATAGAAAGGAAAGTTTATACATAGAAAGAAATGACTACACATAATACATGCAATTTTAAATTTGCATTGCGCATGTGTGTAGGCAACACTTGCACTTGTAGCTTTCATTTTGAATCCTTATGGAGAACTCTACTTTGCGTTTTTTAGCATTTTATGCATTGCCAGAGATATTGTTACATAACTTTTTTTTGCATCAATTACTCTAATATATTGAGTGGCCTCGAGGTGAAGATGTTGTCAACATGGCATATGTGATTATTCAGAGTGAAATAACACATGCTTTAGCAATGTGGATTGCATGTTTTGGAAGCGGTCATGTTAATTGTTTTTTATGGACAGGCCTAGTGATATTTGTAAATCTTTAGGATTGACAGGTGTCTCAGGTGTTTTGATTCTACAGTCAATTGTATGAAATATAAGAACAGTTTCCCTTGGTAGAGTAAATACCATGTTTCAAAAATACTCTTACCCATTCCAAAATAACATTTACAAACAGTTTGCAAAATGAAACCCTCAATTTGACAATAAATATATAGTAATTCAGACTAGAAATAATTCCATTGTCAAATCTATACAAGACAACGTATCTTTGTTGTAAAATAATAGCAAACATTGTATAAATCATAAGTAAACAACTTGCAAGTAAATGCTAAATTTTTAAACATTCAAGATTAAAATTCAAATTGCAAGAAGAAGATAAATTCAAAGCCACATAAATACCAAGCAAATATTTTGCTACCACAATGAATGTTGAAAACAGTTAAGCTGAGTCAAGGAATACCTGCAAATTTGACAAAGTGGGAAAACCTCTGTTGCAAAACCTCTAGTGTAAATGAAGGGCAGCAAAAACAATATAAGAAAACCAAATCTAAACAATACCAAATATTGGTTACCCGAAGCTTTGTATAAATGTGCAAGCAAAGGAGGTGTAACACCAAACCCAGTAAATCGAGAATTGTGACAAGGTCTTCGAGATCATCATAAGCTGAGTGGCATTTAAGATATAGGCCCATGCCTAAAGCAAATGACACGCTTTCTTGCATTAATGGATCACTAGTGCATTGATGAAGCATTAACATAGAGCATTCATGTCTATGAAGGGATATTGATGAAGTGTTCTCCATCGACTTGAGTGACAGTGAAACCAAACCCCAACCAAATTGACCCCAGAAACTCTGAGCCTAAACCCACAAAATCCCTTGATCAAATTGAACCCACAAATTCTGATCCCAAACCCACAAAAGTGCTCGGAATGAAACTTTCACAAAACCCTCAGCCTCAAATCTTGGCAAAGGCTATGCCCAATTCAAAGAAATGAACTACAGTGAAGGGCACCAGCAGAAAAGATGGGCCTGTCAATCTAGACATTTTCCCAAAACACGAAATTAACCACCAAACATGAATGAAAAAATATGTTAGGACATAATCCCATCAATCCATTCATGCATAGGACCGACAGTTTATGGCCACAGTTAAAAATCTAGTCAAAACACGCAAGCCACCTGTGAGCAAAACACCCGATACACCTGTCAACCTGCCTATGCAGCAAAAACCAGTTAACATGAAAATTAATAGATCCACAAGAGAAAGGTGTAAGGAAATTAATAGATCCGCAATGACAAGGTGAATATCCACACTTGATCTAAGATCAACATACAAAGAAGAAGCTTCAAATATCGACGATCAAGGATGAGTTCCGCAATGCGAAGTTGCAAGATTTTTAAAGCTGCAGAAAGTTGAATTGCGAAAGAAAAGTTATTGGAGGAAAATTGCGGAAGCCCATTTATGGAAAAGTGGGAAGGAGGATCCGCAATCCGCAATCTGATTGCAGAAAGGACCATTGTAGCCTTAAGTTTGTGAAAGTCCATTTTTGAAAACTGAGAATTGCAAACCCGCAATCCACAATTGCGGAAAGACTGTTGCGGAAGGGAAATTTACAGAAACAAAGTTGCGGAATCAGAAATGCAGAAATCTATATTGTGGAAAATGAGCTTGCAGAAAGGAACTTGCGAAAGGGTAATCTGCAAAAACCCAATTGCGGAAAAATTGAGTTGCAGAAAGACTGAGGTTGCGGATAGCCTGGTCTCCTTCCATTGCGATGAAAAATGATCAAAGCGGTTTTGTCACAGAGGCACTGCCTTGTTCTGTATGCCAAAAAAACCATCAATCCTATGACAATGAAATGATGAAAGGAGAATCCTCTAATATGTATGGTGTATTAGTCTGGTTTTTTGTATTCCTTTGTTGCTTCCTACGGAACAGGGACTGCATCTTTGACAAAATTCTTCAAAAACTGACAAAATCCTGCGTTAATGGCAAATGAACTGGGACTACAGCTTCTCTAAAAAATACATGTAACACTTCTCCAGCTACCATTTGTCAAAGCAACGAGACACAGACCCCCCTTTGGCTGTTCTACTAAAATATGGAGAGTGAAGAATCCAACAAGCAACAATAAGAGATAAGGCAGTCGAGTCCTCAACATAAGAAAAACCCCAAACGGATCATGAGACACGTGTTCAACTACCATTCGCCAAATTGACAAGACACATCTCGATTTGCAATTAGACGGAGCGACGATAAATCTCATAAGACTAAGTCTCCATTGTGTAACACCTTCGACGTAATTTTTTTATATAATTCATCTCATCTATTTTTATTTATGCCATCAAATTTTTTCATATACATTTAAAAAAAATTTAGCATCATTTGTAAACTTCAAAAAAATAATAATTTTGGAATTTTGAAAATATGAAGGCGACATTGTGTCGGTTACTATGCTAGACTGTTTTCAAAGACAGTACAAGAAATCATGCATTGACCGTGGTCCATCCCTATGCTAAATGGTAAGTGGATTTCAAATATCACTTTGGAAAACGTATAAACGGATTTCAAATACCACCTTGAGAGACGTATAAACGGATTTCAAAACCGATATATTCATCCATATTCAAAAGATTAATAAACATAGATCCCAAATTTTCGATCCATCCACATTCAAAAGATTTGTCAAGTTCAACGATGTCCGGGTTCGATTCATATCATTTGGACAGACATGTGATAGAGGAAATATTCTGCCCCAATCAATCTCACTTGGGTTGCGGCTCGACTCGATGAAGAAAAGGAGCCAAACTGATTTTGGTATCTGCAATTTTGGGAGAAAGAAAGTTGAAGAAGAGAAACATCTGCTTTTCTGGGTATCTGCAATTTGATTTTATCTTTCATTCTGTATGGATTTCTTTTTGTGTGAAATTATCTTTCCATTTTTTCTATTTTATCTCCTTTCTTTTTATAATTTTTTCAATTTCATTTTGGATTTTCTTTGTTTGTCTCTGTTTTCTTTTTTTGGGTATGGGCCTTAATTCTTATTCTCCAAGACAACAACAATGCTTAAGATAGTGGGACTAGAGGCACATAATCTCTATTAAGAAATTAGGACTGGATTAAATGGGTATGATAGTGGGACTCGATTAAATGGGTCTGGGGAGGTATTGGATTAAATGGGTCTTGGGAGGTATTGGATTTAGTAGGTTTTTAGCCGATAAACAATAGAACCTATTAAATTTTAATGAAATTTTTCCTAATCTTTATCAAGGAAGAAGATGAGCAACAAGGTGGCCTTGTGTACATAATGTGAACATGGTACATAACTCTAGCCTCACCATCTTCTACTTGGACCACTTTCACTTTCACTTTTTGTGGTTGGGGTGGTCTATGTACACACCACCATTGTCAAATAAGCCTACTCGCCTCCTATATCGATGGGATGGGGTCAATCCTATTAGATAAGATTTACTAAAACTTGTTCCCAAGCGGGGCCGATACCCATCGATTAGATTATGTGATAATATTAGTCGAAATAGTTTTATAGTCGAGGGTTTTGCACATGTCCTATGAGGGTTATTAGTGTTAACCCATGCCTAATAAACAAACCTTGTAAATCTATAGCCTATCAGGTGCACAGTGTATCTTTTTGTTGGAATTGGCAATGAGCCCATCTACTCACCATTGTTATTTGGCTATGGAGTCCCGTGAGATGATGTTTATTTGCTTTTCGTATCCACTTCCTAGTCAAAATGTCTTGGGATTGATAGTTCAAGGCTTAAAACAATTTTCTGCACTGCTATATGCTATCCTATTTATGGGATTCTATTTGGGTCTAGTGTGAGTCAAATATTTGTAGAGGAATGCTCCTATAAGATGGACGAGAAATTTTTTTGTAAACTTGGGCTATAAACACAATTGGGATTCTGTTTGGGTTTAGTGTGGGTCAAATATTTGTAAAGATATGCTATAAGAGAGATGAGAAAGCTTGGGCTATAAACACAATTGCAAGGATGAGTAATGTTCTTATAAAATGGGGCTATAAACATAATTGGGATGATCCTATAAGATGGATGAAAAATCTTTGGCTGTAAACGCAATTGTAGGTATTTTAATTTGAAGCTCTTGTCATTTGAAAAAAATGTCCCGTCGAGACCGACCGTTCATTCCTCAGAAATCTTGTACTTGTACTCAGAGTCATAGATAAAGTGGAATACCCAACAGAGGAGTGGATGACCCCCGTTCTTTCCATCTTTACGAGTTCCGAGTTCTCTTCTCTTTTTCTATTAGTATGAGCTTTCCTCTCAGCATTTTCTCTCTTCCTTGGCTAAGCATGTCCGCTTCCTAACGCTACAACCAACGAATATTGAATTTCTCCTTCTAAGGTAAGATAGAATTTCTCCTTTTAAGGTTGAGAAAATGTAGATAATAACATCTAATGGATATTCTTTCATTTCTCCTTCATTGGCGGGATTTTCTCTGTTCAGTGATCATGGTTGCGATCAATCCCATCTATGAATTGTAAATAAGTACTTTTTTTCTAAAAATTCTGCCCCTCAAAAGAAGATAGACCACCTTTATGCTCAACAGAAAATACTTACCTCCTCCAAGGAGCATTGTGATTAGAGGGCTTTCCATAAGTAAGCATGCTTGAAATTGAATCAAGCAATATTAATTCATTCTATGGTAAGCATGTTCAATCATACCTTGAATTGTTTGTGCATTAGATGTAGCTTGGGTGCTTGAGAGGAATGATTGTTACTCTCTCCACTCATGTTCAATTCTTGTAAATGACATGATACTCTTGTGAGCCCCTATATAATGCTTGATATGCTTTTGTGGAGCCTCATTGTAATAAATGTGTTGATGATGTAAGATGGCCATCTCATTGTAATAAATGTATTGATGATGTAAGATGGCCATACCTTGATTCATGTTTGAATAGAAGATGCTGATATTTTCCGTGAAATAACCTCTAACAAATGGTAAACCACATTTAAAAAAAAATACCTTAAATTATTTAACTACAATTTCATAACATGATTCCATTTAATGGACATCATTTCTCACACTTTGTTGAAACAAAAAATATATGTGAATAATGTTTACATATCACCATGGATGTTTGATTTTAATAATAAATTAAAGAAAGTGAAATGTTCAATTGGATTGTTCAATTTTAATATTATTCACTATTATTAAAAATAAATTTAATAATATAAATCTAACATATGTTTTTATTGCGTCGAGAGGCGCTCTATAGTCCAGTATGGGGGAGATCTTGTAACGTGATGTAACGTTAGTAACATTTGTAACATGTCGGCAAAAAATAATAGTGATAGTGAATATTATGGGAGAGATCTTGTAAGGTGATGTAACGTTTCTAACATGTTGGCAAAAAATAATAGTGATAGTGAATATTATGGGAGAGATTTTGTAACACAAAATAAAAAATAATATCACTTTAGTTAAGTTATTTTTATCAATAAAAAATAAATTTTCTAATAGGCCAAAATAAATGTTTGCCACAAAAACAATCTAATACGGGGAAGATGTTGTAATCTTCTTACCTAAGAAAACAATAAAAGAGTAAAAATTTAATTATCCGTAAAAAAAAAATGTGGGTCAAGAAAAAAACACAAAATTGAATTATTCGCAAAAAAATGTTGGCCTTGCACATGGTTTTAAAACCATGTGCAAGGCATTCTAAACAACCCACGGTTTTATTGTACATGGTTTAGGAGGCTTTGCACATGGTTTTTAAACCATGTGCAAGGCCTCCTAAACAATCCATGGTTTTATTGTACATGGTTTAGGAGGGCCTTGCAAATGGTTTTAAGACCATGTGCAAGGCCTCCCAAACAACCCATGATTGTAGGAGGGCCTTCCATATGGTTTTAAAACCATGTGTGGAGAAATGATCCAATGTTTGTTCCTACGAAAATAAAAAATAATAAAAAATATTATATGTCCGCCATAAATAATATTAAATATTAATAATAATAAAATTAAATGTAGACCTTAAATAAAATGATGTGTCTTTTGGTTTGAATCAAATCAATGGATAAATGGATACCTAAGAAGAGGTTTGCACCTCGAGAGATTTGATCCATCTCGGCGCTTGATAGAGCATAGGATTTGGATCTAAGCTGGTGTATAACAGTAGAGTTCATAGAGAAGTAAACAATTAAAGGTATATTTCTTGTTACTATTTTTGAAAATCAAATTGGTGTGTATAGGTGGATGAAGAGTGCCGAATTAACACTTGCAAATAGTTATTTATTTAAAAAAAAATTAATTTGTATTAATAGAATACAATGTGAATTTATGTAACAAACCTAATTTTTGTTATGTGATTTTTTATTTTTATTTTTATCATATTAACAATAAGAGGTCATGTTATATATGAATAACAACTAGTATTAAAGGCATGCGTTAATGTGATACAAACAGTTTTATATCTGGAATTGTTACATTGCTAAATTATGATTCATTCTATTGTTTCATACAAGACTGTTTAATAGTTATATAAGATCATGGTTATTTCTTAATGCATTCAAACCTTATTCACAATCTTGAAATTATATATCAATAAGTAAGCTTATTCATTAAACAAATTGAGTTCACACTTAAATAGAAAACATTATATATATCTCAAATATCAAATAAACAGAGATGAAATACAAAAGATGCACATGCATAGTTAAGAGAAAGACGCCAAATATACGTGGTTCACCCCATCCATGAGGCTATGTCCACCAATATTGTTAACCTTTTTTATTATTTTATCCATCAAACAACTACAATTTGCAGCACATCCATTGCCATCGGATTCTTACATTTTATTACTTAAAGAAAAATCATCTTTTAATAATAAAATAAGAAAACTCTCTATCAAACCATAGACATTCTTATTAGGATTTAATCTTGTCTTTATTAAATACTTGTTAACCATTATTTTTCATATTATAAGCTCCCAAAAAATGTTCCCTTCTTCTCTTTACATCATAAATAATATTATATCTATTTCCTCATATAAATCTGTTTTATTCAATTAATAGTTTTTCCAATAAGCTTTTAATGTACACATAAATTTCTGTAATACATTTAGCTTTTAATAAAATTATTATTCTTTTGCAGGAAAGGGGCATGCTCCTTTTCCAATTCCTTAAAGGTAGGCAGCTTTTGCTAGCTATCTTTGAGGAGGGTTTTCCTGAGTTTTTTTTTTACAATGTTGGTCAAAATTCTTAGTTGATTGTAATATTTTTTAATTTGTAATTGTTAATTTTAACATAAAAAATAATTTAAATTTATTTTTTTATTGATTATATTTAAAATTAATTTAAATAATATATTTTAGGTTTTATATTTATATGAAGAATTATAATATTGATTGTATTTGATAACTAATTTAAGGGATATATTTTATGATTTTTAATTTATTATATTTATAGAAAAATTTACATTAATCATATTTATATAAAAAAAATTATAACTTTAATAATTAATTTAAATAATATATTTTATAGTTTTTAATTTATTTTTTGAATCTAAAAAAATTACATGGATTGTATTTGATAATTAATTTAAATGATATATTTTATATTATTTAATTTATTTAATGTATTTATATTTTTATAATTAATTCAAATAATATATTTTATGATTTTTAAATTTTTAAATCTATAAAAAAATTACATTAATTGTATTTGATAATTAATTTAGATAATATATTTAAAAAAAATTGTATTTGATAATTAATTTAAATAATATGTTTTATGTTTTTTTTAATTTATTTAATGTATTCATAATTTTTTTCACAATTTTTGCTAGGCACATTTTAGAAATTGAATGATTGTAATTGATAATTAATTTAAATAGTTTATTTTATAGTTTTTTAAATTTATTTAATCTACATAATATATTTTATTTAATTTATAGTTTTTTTAATGTAAACAAGTGGAATAAGCAACAAAGTTGCTTAGTACCTGCCTCCTAAGAAGAGATTGAAAATATATAGCAATAGGATAATTTTGCTATAAAAATATATG
>LPNX010841260.1:149894-172418 GCA_001517045.1 Pseudotsuga menziesii
ATTCATTGGATCATCACATAAATTTAAAACAGATGTGAGATCTGACATTTTTTGTACTATTGAAAAAGCATCATATATTACTAAACATTATAAATATAGGGAGATTTTATGTTTCAAGAAACTAAATTACCCAATTGAGGTCACTTGGTAGAGAATATGCATTCACCTTGGATCAGCCCAAAATGAAGTATTGTCCAAAATTAGTATAACAAGTACTGCATTCATAATATTTGCGATGGCAACCATATCACAAATCTATAGGATAGGAATTTTTTATAAATAAACATGACAACATGCTGGAACCAACATTTATAAAGCGGGATACATGTATATCCTATAGGCCTTTGGGCACTTACTCATGTTCGCATCTGATTCAATCCTCCATTGGCCTTGAAAATAATATAACCATTATGTCACTCACCTCGTTCTGCAAATTAAAAACTTTATTAAAGAAGTTGCAGTGAACTGCTTCACTGAAAAGTAGGAATTGTAAAAGGGGAAATCTTTGTTGAGAAAAACAAAAGCATACTCTTGTGATGCCATGGATGATCAATGCATTGGACAAACTCTTTACTATTAGGCTTCGACCATAACTTGTCTATCAAGTGATAATCCTGGTTTGGAACAATTAGATATTTTAGAAATCATACTATATGAAGGCAGAATCCTTCAAAACAAGAAAAATGCAATTAAAATTACAGATCACAAATTTTAACAGCTAATATTTCTTTTCCAATTTCTTCGATTCATGATGCCTACTGAACTATCCACCTCTAATATATTATATTAGATGATCTACCAATATCTGTATGAAGTTGAGTTTCCGCTGTCAAGACTCGATTCGGCCCTATACCTCCAACCGTCTTTAGGAACAAATATCGTGGAATGGTCTGTAAAATAAAAAAAGCAGACGAGTAACCTGTCTTCCCAATTTTATCCTCTGCAAATTCTTCTGAATTGAATGAATGTACTCCAAATATTAAACAAATTAGGAAAGTCTACATTTGCTGCTTACAATCTCAGATCTAAAAGAAGGGCTAGAAAAGTTGAATTAGGTTATCTATGCCACAAAGCTTTCTGATTCAGCAGAAGTATAAGTTGAATTTTAATCTCTTTTAGTACTAAACAGATACTATAATAATTTGGGTTCACAGCAGAAGGATACAATCCTAAATTTCCATTATTGTTTGTGGTCAGTTACCAGACTGATCGCATGTGATAGGTATCAGAATTACAAATATGAGAATGACATGATATAACTATTACTGCATGTTCAGTAGAGGAAGGAAGAGCAAAGCAAATACAAGGACAATAGAATATAACAGTTACAGCATGTTCAGCAGAGAAAGGAAGAGTACAGCAATGCTCAAACAGTTGTATTCACTTGTTGGACTTTGGAGTTACAGCAGACTTGACAAAATGAATTTGGTCAAGTAATTAGATGCACGAACAACAAGCAAAGGATTAAAATTCCTTGTGGATACAATATGAATATACATTTACTATCAAACCGAACAAACATGACTACTGCCTTCTGGGGCACAGATTACGAAAGAGTACAGTATTCCTTTTGTTGCCCCTCTACATTGGAAAAAGGTCATCCTTGGAATATTGGATGATCTCATAGACAGGAAGGAGTGAGTGGGATGTGATTAGCGTAACAGGGATATCCTTGTTAAGGAAAGGGATGGGTTTATCAAGCTTCCACGAGAAAACTGATCCAGTCCATGTAGGATAACTAATGGGTTTGAGAATAAAGTTGGCTACACAACTCTCCATCAAAATGTATGTTATCTTGAAGTTGGAGCCAAAGCAGACATGGTTGCCCTAATTGAATATGTAAAGAGGGGGGTATCTGTATGTGTGATCTTTTGCCTTAATGATGTACATTCTCGATGTGCTATTGTTTAGTAATGTAAAGAGGGGGGGTTGTGGGTGGGGGTATCTGTATGTGTGATCTTTTGGCTTAATGATGTAGATTCTCGATGTGCTATTGTTTAGTAATGTAAATGCTGATATATTCAAAACACACACAAAGGCCTCCAAAGTAGAGAACCATTGCATCCATAAACACACTTCCATTTTTAACAAGATACAGGATGTCCTTGCCTCATATACAAATAAAATAAAATACTACAAAACAACATGCTTCATCCAAGACTTATATGTGGGAGAAAGAAGGTTTACCTCAGAATGAAGTTTTGACATTGGCATCCATTCACCTGGTCCACAAATATCATAGAGCACAGTTGCTACAGCTGAAACAACATATTTTCCTTCTTTTTGTATCTGCTGAGAAGTATCAGTTTCATGGTCCATCCTCCATGTATCCCCTTTTGGATCTGAATACATTAAACAGTGATATTAGACAGTTTCTAATTCACGTTTCATGTATTTATGACACTATTAAGTAACAGCTTGAAAGAGAAAGTAAGGAGCCACATGGCAACTATAACCTTTGCATTTAAAGTAAAAGTGACAATGAGCTTGCTGAATTTATCATTTCCAGTCCTGTTTTTTAACCAAGAGGAGCTATTGCTTCGGGCAACAATGGATTCCTTCTCCCCACCATGATATGATAACCTGTCAGAGTAGCACACAACACAAGAACAATGAACTATAATATAAATATAGTATTTGGTTGTTGCGATTAAGGGGAGGGTGGCTAAAATAGAGTAATTTTTTTCTTTCTTCTTGTATACAATGTTCAAATAGCATGGAAATAAAAGTAGATAGGACAGTACCTTTTAGTTTGGAGTTGGATGCTTTGCATGCCACAAAGGAAGCTTGCATTGGCAGGAACCGAAGAGGACAAGTACAGATGAAGTAGATGTACTAGTAAATTAAAAAATCGATTAACAAATTGTTGCAACAATTATTTATTTACAGACCATATACTCTATAGTTGCTACAACTGAAACAACATATTTTCCTTCTTTTTGTATCTGCTGAGAAGTATCAGTTTCATGGTCCATCCTCCATGTATCCCCTTTTGGATCTGAATACATTAAACAGTGATATTAGACAGTTTCTAATTCACGTTTCATGTCTTTAGGACACTATTAAGTAACAGCTTGAAATAGAATGTAAGGAGCCACATGGAAACTATAACCTTTGCATTTAAAGTAAAAGTGACAATGAGCTTGTTGAATTTATCATTTCGAGTTCTGTTTTTTAACCGAGATGAGCTATTGCTCTGGGAAACAATGGATTCCTTCTCCCCACCATGATATGATAACCTGTCAGAGTAGCACACAACACAAGAACAATGAACTATAATATAAATATAGTATTTGGTTGTTGCGATTAAGGGGAGGGTGGCTAAAATAAAGTAATTTTTTTGTTTCTTCTTGTATAAAATGTTCAAATAGCATGGAAATAAAAGTAGATAGGATAGTACCTTTTAGTTTGGAGTTGGATGCTTTGCATGCCACAAAGGAAGCTTGCATTGGAGGGAACCAGAGAGGACAAGTGTCACGTCCCCAAGCCTCCAAACGATGAAGAGGACGCGACTACAAGCCTCAACACCCGGGCTAAGAGCCCCATGAACATGTACAGGCATAAAATTTGCAAAAACATAATGCTGAAAGAAAATGCATTGCAGTATAACATGCATAAATGCATTTGTTTATCATACATAGCGGAAACATCATACATTCAAACAAGCATTCACCATACATAGCGAAAACCAACAGCATTCAGTCATGGATGCATTCAACATGATCATATCATTCATTTTTATTAACAGAAAATAAGGTTGCAGAAGTAAAATGAACAAGATCACTTATCTTATGAGTAACTCGATCCGCAACCAGCTACATCGCTGCAACATTCCACCCAACCATAGGCCAGCGTGCTCCTTAATCTCTCAGCAATGCTGCCACCCCCGAGCTGGGCATGATTCTCCAAGGAATAAGGGAACTAGCAGGCTTACACATAGCCAAAGATGTACAAACACAGCCAAGCCAACACGGTTGGGTTTATCAGGCCATCCAGGAGTTAGGGAAAGGCTCAATGCTAAGCTGGTGAGCTCATTACAGAGCCAAGAACACCCACACCAGAACTAGCATGACCTCTAAGACACCCAAACACACCCAACACAAGGAATCAGTCCCTTCTCTGCTACACAGTCCCTCAGGCCCTGCATTCCCTTCCAGTGCTATTCAGGGGTGATGGAGAAGAAGGCCAGCCCTCTAGCTCTGTCTGTGTGGTTTCCAGCCACCAGGTTTATCAAGCAAAACTAAGCCCCCATCCCTGCTCCCAATACAGTCCGAAGCAGGGATGATTTTAAGGAACCATACTTATTTAAAAGTGTATAAATGTTGACGAATATTACCAATTCTTAAAACAACAATTATAAAATGATTGGCGATATTTTTCAAAAAATATTTTAATTTCCAAGGATTTTATATCGTTTATGTAATAATTTGGCAATTTTTAGGGTGAAAAAATTTTACCCCATCAAAATTGGGCGAAACGGGGCTTTAAAAAATGCAAAATGGTGAATCTTTTTTGGGAGAAAAACATGGAAAAATAGCCCACTAGGCTAAAATTCACCCCTAAAATCATCCCTGGTCTGAAGACCAACCATTGCACTTAGGCAATCAATTTAGCTATCACAGCTTAAATCAGGGAAAACGAATTTTGAGTCATTCTTGGCCCTATCGTGGCTAAAATGACTCTTCAAACGAAATTACAACAGCCCCAAAGATGTAAGGAAGACCACGGCAACACAACCAACAATGTGAGAAAATAACAGTCCCAAAATGTATCAGGGAGCACAACTTACAGCAACCGTGGGGAATACAGCCCGTCCTGGGCAATAGAATCACTGAGAAAACACATAAAGGCCACACAGAGGAAGAGAGAAATACCGAATTTCGATAGCCCCAGCATCCACGATTTCGCAGGGAAAGAACGACGTGGGAAAACCTAGAAATTCCTGTGCGTGAGGGGAACAATCAGACCTCGTGAGGAATGAACAGACAATGGAAGCCCCGCGTGAGGAAGAACAGCTCCGTTTTTGTCCGTGGATGCACAACAACAGGAACGACGCGAATTGAAAGTGCGTGAAAGCAATGAGCAGACCATTCGAAGTGCGGGAAGGCGAGCAACTGCAGGAGGATGCAAAATTGCACTGCGTGAGTGAAGTCAACAGGGGGTGGAGTGTGCGCGAGGGTGAGGACTGACAGTCTTGCCACCCCACTTCCAAAGCAATTAATTGCCTTAACCACCAGCAGTAATTATTTAATGAGAGTGGTTGGAAGAAGACACATGGGTTTTTCTCTCATTGGCCAAAGTTTAACAATTCCCCCCCCCACCCTTATCCTTGTGAAAATCATGCCCCTTTCTCATTTTAGTCGCCGCGATCGTAGCTGGTCGGGTTCATTTAATTAATTATAGATGTATATTTACATGATGACCATCATAATATATGCCGCATGCCCCGATATACCATCGGTGACAATTAAATCTAAAACATAGCATTACCGATCAATGGTGGAGCCTTGGCCTTTAGCTCCACACCATGATCATCTACAATTTATACATCATATACATCTAATCCAACGGGGTCAAAACCGGGACGTGACAACAAGTACAGATGGAGTAGCTGTACTAGTCAATTAAAAAATCAACTAACAAACTGTTGCAACAGTGATTTATTTACAGACCATATACTCTCTTATGGAGAGTATTTTGAAACGATTCGAGTATCGCAAATATTTGAAACCAACTGAATGTACAAATAGTATACTTGTAATAGAAGTTAAAAAATGGGCAACAAATTTACTTTCAAACCAAGTACAGGGACATGCTAGGGGAAAAAACAGACATAGGTATGAAGTCAATAAGTACAAGCTAAATAAACAAACAGGATAAATGTACAACATAACTTAATAATTTAGTATATATTGTAAATTGTTTCTATGTACATATAGTACAGTGTGAACTGTTTCTCTGATCATAAGAGAGTATTTGAAACAAAATGAGGATTGTGAATATTTGAAACCAATTTAATGTCTAAACAGTCTAAATTGAGTAGAAGTAACAAATGGACAACATATTTACTTTGAAACCAAGTATAGGGAGTCCATGGGAAAAAGAATATACATATGTATAATGACAAGAAGTAGAAGCTAAGCTTGCATTGGCGGGAACTGGAGAGGACAAGTACAGATGAATTAGCTGTACTAGTAAATTTAAAAATCGACTAACAAACTGTTGCAACAGTTATTTATTTACAGACCATATACTCTACAGTTGCTACAGCTGAAACAACATATTTTCCTTCTTTTTGTATCTGCTGAGAAGTATCAGTTTCATGGTCCATCCTCCATGTATCCCCTTTTGGATCTGAATACATTAAACAGTGATATTAGGCAATTTCTAATTCACGTTTAATGTCTTTAGGACACTATTAAGTAACAGCTTGAAAGAGAAAGTAAGGAGCCACATGGAAACTATAACCTTTGCATTTAAAGTAAAAGTGACAATGAGCTTGCTGAATTTATCATTTTCAGTTCTGTTTTTTAACCGAGAGGAGCTATTGCTCCGGGCAACAATGGATTCCTTCTCCCCACCATGATATGATAACCTATCAGAGTAGCACACAACACAAGAACAATGAACTATAATATAAATATAGTATTCGGTTGTTGCGATTAAGGGGAGGGTGGCTAAAATAAAGTAATTTTTTTGTTTCTTCTTGTATACAATGTTCAAATAGCATGGAAAGAAAAGTAGATATGACAATACCTTTTAGTTTGGAGTTGGATGCTTTGCATGCCACAAAGGAAGCTTGCATTGACGAGAACTGGAGAGGACACGTACAGATGAAGTAGCTGTACTAGTAAATTAAAAAATCGACTAACAAACTGTTGCAACAGTTATTTATTTACAGACCATATACTCTCTTATGGAGAGTATTTTGAAACGATTCAAGTATCGCAAATATTTGAAACCAACTGAATGTACAAATAGTATACTTGTAGTAGAAGTTAAAAAATGGGCAACAAATTTACTTTCAAACCAAGTATAGGGACACGCTGGGGGAAAAAACAAACATAGGTATGAAGTCAATAAGTACAAGCTAAATAAACAGACAAGATAAATGTACAACAGAACTTAAGAATTTAGTATATATTGTGAATTGTTTCTATGTACATACAGTATAGTGTGAACTGTTTCTCTGATCATAAGAGAGTATTTGAAACAAAATGATGATTGCGAATATTTGAAACTAATTTAATGTCCAAACAGTCTAAATTGAGTAGAAGTAACAAATGGACAACATATTTACTTTGAAACCAAGTATAGGGAGTCCATAGGAAAAAGAATATACATATGTGTAATGACAAGAAGTAGAAGCTAAATATATACATGGATTAAATGTACAGTAGAAGTTAAGAACTGAGTATAATGTGAACTGTTTCTATTTACATAGAATTTGTTGCATTGTATTTGTAAAAGAAGCGTTTGTTTGATAGAGTATATAGTTTAGAGAGGTGTATTACATCCAAGTAGAAGGGAAATATAATAAATGTACATGTATTGTGGTAGTAGTGGAAGCATGTAATATGTACAATGTTTGTGCATTCCATGTGTGGAAAAGGCTAATATATCTATTCAATAAAAACATAGGTTATGGACAAGGTAGTACGCACAAGTGAAGGGTAGTAATGGCAATTGAAGAACGTGTGGGAATCAAAGAAGAAGGGTTGCTGGGTTGTAAGGAGAGGGAAAAGGGAATTGCAAGCAAGGAGGAGGCTCTAGTCATAAATGCAAGAGGGATTATGGCAATGACAACACCAGGTAATGTTTATGTATTGATCAAGACAAGGGTGGCGGGATACTAAGTCTTTGCGGATCTTGCGCATGGTGTCCCTTTCATGCATATGGATCATGCGTTGAAGGAAGGCTCTTATTTCTGAGAGAAGCTTAATAGTAGGGTGAATTGGATTCAGCGGGATGTTTGAAGTCGATTGGAAGCGTGCTTCAATTTGTTGCAGCGATGCTTGTTGTTCCTTGATTTGCTTGCAGAAGTCAACAAGGGTGTTCAGGTATTGCATGTCCATGTCTGTTGTTGAAGAGCTAGGAAGAGAGAAAACATAGCGATTAAAAGCTTAACATGTTCAAATAATATAGAGTAAAGCAAGGCACATCTTTTTTTGTAATTGAATTGCTATACTAACAATTTTTTTTCATAGTATCTAATAAGAGAAGCAAGAAGATATTCACATCATAGATGAAAGGAAAAAAAGTTGAAAACTTGTGTAATGGACATTTTGTTGTTCTTTTTGTTTGTTTGTTCTATTGTAGAGAGAAAATAATGTTGTAAGTGTAATGTTATGTTAGATTCAAGTAGATGAAACAAAACGAAGTTAAGATGTTGGAAGCAAATGAACAGAAATATATGCATGAGTGCAAGAGTGTTTTTTTGGGGGGTGGATGGGGGGAGGGAAGAAGGTGAGGTTGTTTTGTTTTGGTATTTAGCAAGTGAAAAGTGATAGTATTTGGTTTTTATGGTGTTGTTTGTTTATTATTTTCTGTGTAATTGAGAAGAGGTGTGGGAATCAATGCATGGGTGTAAGCATATGTGAGCAACTATGTTAAGCAACGTGTGGTGCATTACATGCAAGTAGAAAGGAAATATAATAAATGTACATGTACTATGGTAGTAGTGGAAGCATGTAATATGTACATTGTTTGTGCATTCCATGTGTGGAAAAGGCTAATACATCGATTAAATTAAAGCATAGGTTATGGACAAGGTAGTACGTACAAGTGAAGGGTAGTAATGGCAACTGAAGAACGTGTGGGAATCAAAGAAGAAGGGTTGTTGGGTTGTAAGGAGATGGAAAAGGGAATTGCAAGCAAGGAGGAGGCTCTAGTCATAAATGCAAGAGGGATTATGGCAACGACAACACCATGTAATGTTTATGTATTGAGCAAGACAAGGGTGGCGGGATACTAAGTCTTTGCGGATCATGCGTTGAAGGAAGGCTCTTATTTCTGAGAGAAGCTTAATAGTAGGGTGAATCGGATTCAGTGGGATGTTTGAAGTTGATTGGATATGAGCAGAACCTCGGTTTTTCCATTCATACATGTATTAAGAAGGGAAGCAAAAACAAAACACAAAGTTAGGGAAAAATTCGAAATGTGAAGCAGTAAAAGGAAATAAAATGCAAAGAGTGAGAGGAACAAACCTGCACCAGTAATATTTTGTCTTGAATGTGTGTAGCAGGACCTCTTCAAGGAAGATGGTGAATCTATGGTGCATATATAGAGACGTAGTATGTGGATTGGTTATAATGTTATGAATTCTCCATTGAAATTGTGAAGGCAATGAAGTGGGAGGATGGGAAGGCATGAGCATGTGAAGGTCATGCCATTTGGTGTCAGCTGCACTGAGGGTAAAAAAAAGGTTGGGCTACCAAGCTAGGTAATCATATCACACAAATCACCTTGCCGTTTGTTCCAGAAAGAGCGGGTGCCACGCAGAGCAGAGCCAAACCGCATGGCATGATCAACAACATGAGAGTCTGGCATCTGGCTGAGCTGTGTGCGCAAAGCCAAGACAATTGTGGAGAGTGTGTCTGTTAGGTTGCATTTAACAAAAATAGCTGTGGTAGCCTAGCTACGATGGCCCATCATAAGGTTGTACAAGTAGTAGTGGAAGCGAGGGTGTTGGGCAAACCTATTATCATGGAATCGGATAAGGTGCAGAGCATATTCCTGCATGGAGACTTCGTAAAGACGAGGTTGTTTTAGCATGGGAATCCCTGTGGGAAATAGTGTTGGGAATGCCATTGAGAGGAGACCTTCCGTATTGTATTCATTTATTGGAGAAATACCAATGGGGGGCCAATCAATTGATGTTGAAGGGGTGGTAGGGGTTGTAGATGCAAACCGCCTAATTTCTTCAGTCTCAGTGCGAGAATCTGGGAGTGCAAAAACAAAGGACGAGGTTTCAATGCTTGTTGGAATTGGCATTGAAGGTGTTGCATCATCAGTAGTGGGTGAGGGTAGTTGGAGGTCAGGCCTAGGGGTTGTGGCATGGTGAAGAAGGGAGGACACATATGTGGGTTCAAGTGGCAAAGCATGTAATGCTTGGAGGTCAAAGTGGACATCCTCGTAATACAGGTCATTGGAGATTTTGAATTCCAATGCAGCTAGAACATTTAAACGACTAACAATTAATTCATAAGGCTTGTTTGCAGCATTTAATTTGTGAACAACAAGGATGTCGAAGTCTACTAAGAGGCGTGGAAGAGAGGTGGCTATTGTGGAGATATCTTGTGGGAAGTTAATAGTATGGTCGGAGTATTTGTATTGGCCACCACGTGCATGCGTAACTTGAAGTATTGGATTGACTCGGGCAATTAGCATTTCTTCTATTTGAGTCAGGCGTGCAAGTTAAATTGGTTGGTTTCCAAAATCCATGTTGTTATCTGTGGAGAAGCGATGGTCATGTCGCTCATTACTACATTGAGAGCATGTATAGATTCCACTTGAGAAATTTGTTTTCATTTTTGGATATGATTCCTTGCATATGGAGCAAACATGAAGTGGGTGGAGGCGATAAAGTCAGTTAAGAAAGCAAGCGTGACCATCTGGCAAGGGGGTGGTTGGAGGCGGGGGTGTAGTGGATGTGTGCATTGGGGTAGGGTTGATTGAAGCATTGATGTTTCCACTCCTAGATTGATAAGTAAGACATCTATGCACATTTTGACGGTCCTTTGTTTGGCTATAAAGAAGCCTTCTACGTGCATTTATTTGGTTACGTGTAGTATTGGGCAACATGGGTTGTTGAAGAGGAGTTTGCCTTGAACCTGGAGGAGACATTGATGGGAATTTCAAATGTTATAAATGTGTAATTGTAAGAAAAAGTCGAGGCATGTACATTAAAAGCAAGATATGCAAAGTACAAATAAGAAGGTATGTCTACATATAGAAAATAACGCACTGCGAAAGTTTTTGCAAGAAATAAGGTAAAAATGAGTTATTTGTGATGTATGTGGAACATGTATGTATGTGAAAAACAACCAAGGAGCAGCATAGTAGAAAAAAGAAATCCACATATATGACATAATAAACATTGTATACATGTAAGAAAACGTGAAATGCTGCATGGATAGATATGTATGGCGTGCTTTAAAAATAAACACGTAATGTATACGATAACACATCTTCCATGTGAGCACAAAATTTACAGTAGCTAATTACATTGCAGATATTTGAAAAAAGACAGGAAAGTAAGGGAAAAGTATATATACAAGAAATGAAGGAAGGAAAGCGGGGTGGGGGGATATAGTGATCATGATGAAGTGGAAGAAACATAATTGGGTTGAGATGAGGTGGAATGCATTTGGAGAGATGGGATGGTGTATTGTAGGGTATGATGTGTTGAAGCAAGGACTGAGGGAAGAGTAAGATGTGGAAGGGTGAGTAAAAGTGGTGGTTGGAATAGCCGAGGGTGGAGTATATGAAGGGGAGGTTAGAGAGGGCGTGCAACATGATGGATTTGAGTAGTGAGTGCAGATATTTCTTCAAGGAGCTTGGTTGATGCAACAGCATAAGGAAGCTCTTCAGAATTGGCAATGGTTGTCTTCAAGCGTGTACTGGAGTTGAAAGTCTCCATCTTAATGGACAAGGTGAACAAGTATCGGCGCGAAGTTACATGTAGAGAGAGATCCTTTATGGCCGAGGGCTCAGTGGCGAGCAAGCATAAATCCTTTGCAAAGACACCAAGTAGTTTGTTGGCTGCATCATCAAAAGCTGTGGCCTCGTTGATCTGGCCGATGTGGTCTTGCAAGGAAAGCTTTAAAATGTATATGTAGTCACATTCTGTGAATTCACCATCACATTTGCTGCAATGCCAAGTGTTGAAATCTCTATGTGCAACTTTCTTCATGCATTGAACACCATCAACAAAGAGAGGGCATGCAAGGAAGTGGAAGTCATCCATGTTAATGTCAACAATGGAAGCACGCACAAAGAACCATAGGTTCTTATCAGAGGGATGCATGCTTTGCAAGTCAAAAAATTGTTTTAGATGGGTGTGTTCGAGACATAGAGCCTATGTATTTGCAGCTCAAGGATGGCGACGCAGCGTGAAATCCATGATCAGTGTACCATTTTTGAAGGCAATGTGTTGCCTCAATATCTGGATTGATAAGGATGGTACTACTGGGAACACTTCCAATTTTTTTACCATTGTAATCTGTAAGACGGCCACCCTTTATTGCAAGGATAGGTGGTGGGTTGGAGGAGTATAGTGAAGCGACATGTGAACCCTCAGTGTGGCAATGATGACCCCAAAGTGTGACATCAATGCTAAAACATGATGTGTCTTTGAGGCAAACGGTTCTCCTACTTGTTTCAGAACCGTCTTTTTTTCGAATTGTAGATGCAGGCGAGACAGAGCTAACAAGGCCAATCAGGTCAACCATGGAATTTGAAGGTAAACTTTGGAGGTCACTGATTGTTTTAAAGTGGAAGGAATGTAAAGGAATGGAGGGAAATGCGTCGAGGCAAGGGTGGATGGTCGACGTAGATGAAAGGACAATCTCAAGATGGTTGTTCAAATGGTTATATGAAGGGTTTCTTGTTTTGATTGTGCCATTCGAGATAGTGTACATTGTCCCGATTTCAACAAGGGAATAGAAGGTGTCAACAAAGTTGTTAAAGGTAGAGACATGGATCTCTTCTCCAGAACAGTCAATAAGGTCAAAGTGAAATAGTTTCCCTGGGCCGCGTTGGTTGGTGTATTCATGGATGGGTGTCTTGGCAAGCACACGACCTTGGATGCACCATTTTTTATAGTTGGGATTGAGTGCTTTGAATGGAATTACAGTTGTTGGAATGGGTATCGGTGTATCTGATGCTTGGGATGAGTGAACATCGCTTTCTTCTATGGGGTGGCTGGATTGGATAGTTGATGAACCAATTGGAATGCCAAAGCTAGTCGGTAGTAAAAGAGGAACAGGGATCCCAACAAGGGCAAGCTTGCAGTGGACCAGTTCAATATTGAGTATTGTAATAGTCCTATAGGAGAAAAAGGAAAGAATTAGTAAAGGTATTATAAAATTGATGATGTTGGTGGTAGGTACAAATGTACAGGCTAAGCTACTTAAGAGAGGGCTTAAAATAATAGGTAGAAAAGTACGTGTTATTATGGACGACGGTGTAGGTGCACTTGGCGAGCTTGATGACAGAGCCTTCTTGGAGTTCTCCATTTGATATGAGGGAGTTGAAGGTAGTTGGGAGCAAAGTCTGGTGCGTGTTTTTACCATCAGAGATAGTAATTCGGAAACATGGAGTAGTTGCATTTGTTGGTCCGAATGGCTGGAGTGAAAAAACCTGTAAAAGTGGTTGAAGATGTACAGCACTAGACATCAAAAAAGATATCGCATTTTCTGTCAAGGGTGCCTCCATTATGCGGGGAAAACACTGAGAGCAAGAGGAAACAAACGTGTAAGTATATGAAAATTTTGTTTTGTGTATATATATATATATATACTATTGTACGAGTGACATACAACCATGCCATACATACAATGAAACTGTAGCAGGCAGAAGAGTAGAATGTACAACAGTGCCATATACATACTATTTTTTTTTAATATAATGTGAGAAAAAACCATGCAATGGAACTATGCAAATTTAGGTTGTAAATGCTTAAAGTGTATTAGAGGCACAATCCAGCAAGGAATTTATTGGATATTTTTTCCCTTCTCAACATATCCCTTCTGGTCAACCGACTGTCTCATTACAATCCTCATTATGTGTTTTATTGAGTCCCATTCTCGTCGCTTCAATACACCCCTCGTTCTACTTTTCTGATGCAACACACTCTATTTGTCCTCTAATCTTCCATATATAGGATTGCATTCTTTTCCATCAGTGTATAGGGAGGAGATTCAAACTAACGATGTGATGCACAAGTCAACAAAGGGCTTGACTATCTTCTCTCTCTGAATGCAGGTATTTTTTTCCTTGTGTATAATCACTGCATAATTATGTGTTATTCAAAAGATTGACTATCATGTGTTATTCAAAAAATTGAATCAAAATTATATAATTAGTTCAAATATATGAAACTACTCTTGATATCCTTCTTGATCTAATACTTGTAATCTAAGACAATAATCATAATACTAAATTGGAATAATACTAAAAGCAGATACATTTGGGGATCTCTCTGATAGCTGTAAAGTCAGAGAATTCCAGCCATCCAACCAAAATGGGGACATAAAAGCTTAAAGTCTGCCAAGGGCAGACTTTTATCATCATTCCTGTAGCAACAGGTCAGAAAATCTATCTAAAATAATTCGTGAGAGACCAAGAAACATATGAATCAGGAGCATAACAAGAAGGTTGATAGGCACATCCATGTTAACAAAAGAACCATTCATTCAAACTGAATGCTTGTGCCTCATAAAGAGAGTGAAAGGGAAAATCCCGACATAAGCCAAAATAACTGAAATATCCCATGATCAATGATCATACCATCTAAAGATCCAGAAAATTTCCCATGCCCCGGGGCCAACGAAAGAGCCTGTTTGGAGAGACTGTCAGCCTGCTAGTTATGCTCACGATAGATATGATTGATGGTCACTAAAGGGACATGATGCAGCAAAGAAAGAATGTCATCACACCAATGACTCAGAAGTGGGGTGTTCAATGAAGCAGTTCTCTTCACCCAAGAGATTATAACCTGTGAATCCCCAAACACAGATAACAGAGGGGTCCCCAAATGAATGGCAACCGAAAGTAGTGCCCAAATAGGCAGAAGCTCTAATTTGGTGCTGGTGCATCTATTATCCTAAGTTAAGAGCTTGTTGGCTATTTATAACCATAATATAATAAAAGTTTTTTAATTCCATAAAATAAGCATAATTTTTTTTAATTCCATGCATAAGCAAAGTTATTTTATTTGTGAAATGTGCCAAAACAATCCTCAATAACTACTTCAGATTTGCATCATAACTTCATACCAAATTTACCCTTCAACAAACTTTCAAATATGTGTATTGAAGAGAAGGCTCTTCTTTGCAAAGAAGTGCCACATTTTTTTGTTACATTCCTCTCTAAGAGCACCTTCAGAATGCAGAAGAATTCCGCAAATGCAGATACATTTGGGGATCTCTCTGATAGCTGTAAAGTCGAAGAATCCCAGTCATCCAACCAAAATGGGGATAGGAAAGCATAAAGTCTGTGAAGGGAAGAATTTTCTCATCATTCCTGTAGCAAAAGGTCAGAAAATCTATCAGAAATAATTCATGAGAGACCAAAAAACATATGAATCAGGAACATAACAAGAAGGCTGATAGGCACATCCATGTCAGCAAAATAACCATTCATTCAAACTGAATGCTTGTGCCTCATAAAGAGAGTGAAAGGGAAATCCCGGCACAAGCAAAAATAACTGAAATATCCCATGATCAATGAGCATACCATCTGAGGGTTCAGAAAATTCCCCATGCCCCGGGGCCAACGAAAGAGCTTGTTTGGAGAGACTGTCAGCCTGCTAATTATGCTCGCGATAGATATGATTGATGGTCACTAAAGGCACATGATGCAGCAGAGAAAGAATGTCATCACACCAATGACTCAAAAGTGGGGTGTTCAATGAAGCAGTTTTGTTCACCCATGAGACAATAACCTGTGAATCCCCAAATACAGATAAGAGAGGGATCCCCAAATGAATGGAAACTGAAAGAAGTTCCCAAAGAGCCAGAACCTCTAATCTGGTGTTGGTGCGTCTATTATTCTAGGTTAAGAGCGTGTTGGCTATTTATAACCATAAAATAATAAAAGTTATTTAATTCCAGAAAATAACCATAAATTTTTTTAATTCCATGCATAAGCAAAGTTATTTTATTTGTGAAATGTGCCAAAACAATCCTCAATAACTACTTCAGATTTGCATAATAACTCCATAGCAAATTTACCCTTCAAAAAAGTTTCAAATATGTTTATTGAAGAGAAGGCTCTTCTTTGCAAAGATGTGCCACATTTTTTTTCGTTACATTCCTCTGTAAGAGCACCTTGAGAATGCACAAGAATTCCGCAAATGCAGATACATTTGGGGATCTCTCTAACAGTTGTAAAGTCACAGAATGCCAGTCATCCAACCAAAATGGGGACAGGAAAGCATAAAGTCTGCGAAGGGCAGACTTTTCTCATCATTCCTGTAGCAACAGGTAAGAAAATCTATCTTAAATAATTCACGAGAGACCAAAAAACATATGAATTAGGAGCATAACAAGAAGGCTGATAGGCACATCCATGTCAGCAAAATAACCATTCATTCAAATTGAATGCTTGTGCCTCATAAAGAGAGTGAAAGGGCAAAGGCCGGAACAAGCCGAAATAACTGAAATATCCCATGATCAATGATCATACCATCTAAAGATCCAGAAAATTACCCATGCCCCGGGGCCAACGTAAGAGCCTGTTTGGAGAGACTGTCAACCTGCTAGTTATGCTCGCGATAGATATGATTGATGGTCACTAAAGGCACATGATGCAGCAGAGAAAGAATGTCATCACACCAATGACTCAGAAGTGGGGTGTTCAATGAAGCAGTTATGTTCACCCATGAGATGATAACATGTGAATCCCCAAATACAGATAAGAGAGGGATCCCCAAATGAATGGAAACCAAAAGCAGTGCCCAAAGAGCTAGAATCTCTAATCTAGTGTTGGTGCATCTATTATCCTAGGTTAAGAGCTTGTTGGCTATTTATAACCATAATATAATAAAATTTATTTAATTCCATAAAAAAGGCAATTTTTTTTTTCCATGCATAAGCAAAGTTATTTTATTTGTGAAATGTGCCAAAACAATCCTCAATAACTACTTCAGATTTGCATCATAACTTCATACCAAATTTACCCTTCAACAAACTTTCAAATATGTCTATTGAAGAGAAGCCTCTTCTTTGCAAAGAAGTGCCACATTTTTTCGTTACATTCCTCTGTAAGAGCACCTTGAGAATGCACAAGAATTCCGCAAATGCAGACACATTTGGGGATCTCTTTGATAGCTGTAAAGTCGGAGAATTCCAGTCATCCAACCAAAATGGGGAAAGAAAAGCATAAAGTCTGCTAAGGGCAGACTTTTTCTCATCATTCCTGTAGCAACAGGTCAGAAAATCTATCTGAAATAATTCGTGATAGACCAAAAAACATATGAATCAGGAGCATAACAAGAAGGCTGATAGGCACATCCATGTCAGCAAAAGAACCATTCATTCAAACTGAATGCTTGTGCCTCATAAAGAGAGTGAAAGGGAAACACTTGTCACAAGCCAAAATAACTGAAATATACCATGATCAATGATCATACCATCTAAATATCCAAAAAATCCCGCATGCCTTGAGGCCAACGAAAGAGGCTATTTGGAGAGACTGTCAGCCTGCCAGTTATGCTCGCGATAGATATGATTGATGGTCACTAAAGGGACATGATGTAGCAGAGAAAGAATGTCATCACACCAATGACTCAGAAGTGGCGTGTTCAATGAAGCAGTTCTGTTCACGCAAGAGATGCTAACATGTGAAACCCCAAATACAGATAAGAGAGGGATCCCCAAATGAATGGCAATCGAAAGCAGTGCCCAAAGAGCCAGAAGCAACCCCCATCCATCGGTATCTCCTTGTTCGCATGTTTTGCACCTCTTTTTTTTCCACCTCTTTGCTGAGCATTGTTCATAGGCTTTGCCGTGACTGTTGAGCTGGTCAGAACCGTAGGTGTCTGGCGATTCTGGAGTGCCATGGGCGATTTTTGGAGAGCCATTCCTGTGAAAGAGCCCGTCTGAAACATGAAGTGTTTTTTTCTCAGTTTGGCATTTATTCTGAATTTATTAGATAGCTTGTTATTCATGGAGGAGGTGGTTGAACATCTTGTCATGGCGATCGCCCCTCCTTGCTGCCTAAATGGTGTTTACTGGTCATATTTAGTTTGCGTGGGTTTGCACAGAGAAGTTGCATTGTTTCTAGTTGCAGGAATTCTGATTCAAAGAGCCAAAGAACTAAAAAAATACAGGTGCATCTATTATCCTAGGTTAAGAGCTTGTTGGCTATTTATAACCATAAAATAATAAAAGTTTTTTAATTCCATAAAATCAGCATAATTTTTTTTAATTCCACGCATAAGCAAAGTTATTTTATTTGTGAAATGTGCCAAAACAATCCTCAATAACTACTTCAGATTTGCATCATAACTTCATAACAAATTTACCCTTCAACAAACTTTCAAATATGTGTATTGAAGAGAAGGCTCTTCTTTGCAAAGAAGTGCCACATTTTTTTCGTTACAATCCTCTCTAAGAGCACCTTCAGCATGCAGAAGAATTCCGCAAATGCAGATACATTTGGGGATCTCTCTAATAGCTGTAAAGCCGGAAAATTCCAGCCATCCAACCAAAATGGGGATAGAAAAGCATAAATTCTACCAAGGGTAGACTTTTATCATCATTCCTGTAGCAACAGGTCAGAAAATATATCTGAAATAATTTGTGAGAGACTAAGAAACATATGAATCAGGAGCATAACAAGAAGGCTGATAGGCACATCCATGTCAGCAAAAGAACCATTCATTCAAACTGAATGCTTGTGCCTCATAAAGAGAGTGAAAGGGCAAAGCTCGGCTCAAGCCAAAATAATTGAAATATCCCATGATCAAGGATCATACCATCTAAAGATCCAAAAAATTCCCCATGCCCTGGGGCCAACGAAAGAGCCTGTTTGGAGAGACTGTCATCCTGCTAGTTATGCTCGTGATAGATATGATTGATGGTCACTAAAGACACATGATGCAACAGAGAAAGAATGCCATCACACAAATGACTCAGAAGTGGGGTGTTCAATGAAGCAGTTTTGTTCACCCATGAGATGATAACCTGTGAATCCCCAAATACAGATAAGAGAGGGATCCCCAAATGAATGGCAACCGAAAGCAGTGCCCAAAGAGCTAGAAGCTCTAATATAGTGTTGGTGCGTCTATTATCCTAGGTTAAGAGCTTGTTGGCTATTTATAACCATAATATAATAAAAGTTATTTAATTCCATAAAATAACAATAAATTTTTTTAATTCCATGCATAAGCAAAGTTATTTTCTTTGTGAAATGTGCCAAAACAATCCTTAATAACTACTTTAGATTTGCATAATAACTCCATAGAAAATTTACCCTTTAACAAACTTTCAAATATGTCTATTGAAGAGAAGGCTCTTCTTTGCAAAGAAGTGCCACATTTTTTCGTTACATTCCTGTCTAAGAGCACCTTCAGAATGCAGAAGAATTCTGCAAATGCAGATACATTTGGGGATCTCTCTCATAGCTGTAAAGTCGGAGAATCCCAGTCATCCAACCAAAATGGGGACAGGAAAGCAGAAAGTCTGCGAAGGGCAGACTTTTCTCATCATTCCTGTAACAACAGGTCAGAAAATCTATCTGAAATAATTCGTGAGAGACCAAAAAACATATGAATCAGGAGCATAACAAGAAGGTTGACAGGCACATCCATGTCAGCAAAATAACCATTCATTAAAATTGAATTCTTGTGCCTCATAAAGAGAGTGAAAGGGCAAAGCCCGACACAAGCCAAAATAACTGAAATATCCCATGATCAATGATCATACCATCTAAAGATCCAGAAAATCCCCCATGCCCCGGGGCCAACGAAAGAGCCTGTTTGGAGAGACTGTCAACCTGCTAGTTATGCTCGCGATAGATATGATTGATGGTCACTAAAGGAACATGATGCAGCAGAGAAATAATGCCATCACACGAATGACTCAGAAGTGGGGTGTTCAATGAAGCAGTTATGTTCACCCATGGGATGATAACCTGTGAATCCCCAAATACAGATGAGAGAGGGATCCCAAAATGAATGGCAACCAAAAGCAGTGCCCAAAGATCCAGAAGCTCTAATCTGGTGTTGGTGCATCTATTATCCTAGGTTAAGAGCTTGTTGGCTATTTATAACCATAATATAATAAAAGTTATTTAATTCCATAAAATAACGATAAATTTTATTACTTCCATGCATAAGCAAAGTTATTTTCTTTGTGAAATGTGCCAAAACAATCCTCAATAACTACTTTAGATTTGCATAATAACTCCATAGCAAATTTACCCTTCAACAAACTCTGAAATATGTCTATTGAAGAGAAGGCTCTTCTTTGCAAAGAAGTGCCACATTTTTTCATTACATTCCTCTCTAAGAGCACCTCCAGAATGCAGAAGAATTCCGCAAATGCAGATACATTTGGGGATCTCTCTGATAGCTGTAAAGTCAGAGAATCCCAGTCATCCAACCAAAATGGGGATAGGAAAGCATAAAGTTTGCAAAGGGCATACTTTTCTCATCATTCCTGTAGCAACAGGTCAGAAAATCTATCTTAAATAATTCGTGAGAGACCAAAAAACATATGAATCATGAGCATAACAAGAAGGCTGATAGGCACATCCATGTCAGCAAAAGAACCATTCATTCAAACTGAATGCTTGTGCCTCATAAAGAGAGTGAAAGGGCAAAGCGGGCTCTTGCTACAAGACGGGCTCTTTCAGAGGAGGGGCTCTCAAGAAATCACCTCGTGGCAATCCAGAATCGCCGAACAAGAGTCATAGCTCTCCAGAAATCACTGGATTGTAGAAGGAAGAGAATTGTTTGGAAACCAATGTTCATTTCGTCGTCTATTCAACCAACCGTGCTTCTCTGCATGTCTTCTTCGTGATCCGCTGGTTCTCTGCGTGTCTTCTTCGTGATACGCTGGTCTTCCGCGTGTCTTCAAATTGACTCTTGCTGGGTAGTAAAGAACTTCGGTGTTGATAGTCCGGCCTTCTGGATCTTTTGGAGGTAAAGGTTAGAACCCAGTTCCGGGCTCCTTCACAAGTGACAGCATTGATGGTTGGACCTGGGACTTAACCCCCATCCTCGAGTTGTTAGTTGATTAAGGTTTCCGGTTGGTGTCTTGCTTTGTCCTAGTTGGAAATACAGGAAACCTATGCAAAATGCACAACGCAAGAGGAGACATGCGTAAAAGTAGCACTGGCAGAAGGGACAACGACATCTACAGTTGTTGAGAACAAAAATTCAGAGGAGAACGCCTAATGGCGTTGCATTCAAGTCTGTGCCTTGATTTCATTGAAGATGCAAGTGAAATTTCTAAAATATGTTCAATTATAAGTTTTAGTACAATTGTCTATATTTCAACTTATTCTTTACTTTGCATGTGGAATCATCCATCTCTCCTGTTACATTTCATTACTTATGACTTAATGCTTTATTCAAAACAGTTTAGAAAATTCATTTTAACTGGAGTTTGGTGAAGCGGAAAATCCAAAGGGGACACAGTTTTAGTTTTTTCTTTTAGATTGTTTTAGGATTTTTGAAAGTTTTAGAGAGAGACCCTCAAAACCTCTAGGGCATGGAAAACTATCTTTGAAACTTTAACTTATAAAACTATGCCAAACATCAATTTTTTGCAGAATTTCTACTTAAAACGTATTCTTGCACCCTCTTGGATAGGCAACTTGCCTTACTCATTTATCATTTATTCTCAACATGGCAGAACTCCATGGACATTGATTTTATTCATATGAAAGTGATAACATAACTGTAAGGTCTTTGGACTGGAATGACTTTAGAATCCATTAATTAAAAAGGGTAAATTACTTGCAGAGTGCACTCTGCATTCAATGGATTCTAAAGCCCCGAAATTAAAAAAGGGTTCCTGCTCGTGTGTAAAATTCCGGTTCCCTCAGGCAATCTATAAGAATCCATTAATTAAAAAGGGAAAATGACTTGCAAAGTGCACTCTACACTGAATGAATTCTAAAGTGCCGAAATTAAAAAAAAGGCGTCCTCCTCATGTGTAAACTTCCGATTCCCTCAGGCAATCTAAATGACTTGCAGAGTGCACTCTGCACTGAATGAATTCTAAAGTGCCGAAATTAAAAAAAAGGCGTCCTCCTCATGTGTAAACTTCCGATTCCCTCAGGCAATCTACAAAGACTATTCACAACTTGTGTTACAAGCATTTACAGATAAAAAGTTTTTGGCGTGTGTCAAAATGCTGGTTGACGTAAGGAATTTAAGAAAATTCCATGAAACACTTTGACCTTTTTTTTTAATTTTTTTTAATTTTTTATATCCTGTAGCTTGTTATTTTATTTTATTCCTATTAAGAAAATTAGCAAAAGCTTACTACATATGCAATTCCCCTCGTGCCTTTAAATAGCTATGCACCCAGAGAATACATGGGCACTCCATTGGTTTGGTGTCTACTTGCATATAGTTATGTGCATTATAGAAGGTTCACTAAATCTAAAAGATGTATTCCATGCATTGAACATAGACATTCATCTGCTTACAAATTAGATAAAGGTAAGCAATTCTAACATCTCTTCTCTCTTGGTTCTATTTTTAATACCACCAGTGATTTTTAAGTTTAGTTTTTCATAATGAACATTTTTCAATTTTAATGCCTAGTAACCAAAGTGACATTG
>LPNX010841322.1:7517-62517 GCA_001517045.1 Pseudotsuga menziesii
TCTGGATGGAAGATGCCTTCAATCAATGCCTTCATTGAGTCCCTAACAAGTGGACATGATAAGCTTATGCAGATGGGGATCATCAGATGAAGGCCTCCCCTTCAATCAATGCCTTCAATCAATCCCTCCATGTCTCGAGGCCCAAAGATTTGAAGGGTGAAGGAAAGCAGCAAAAGAACCCAAAAGCTAAATTTGAATCTCCTAATCCTAAAGTTGAAAACCAACAGCATGATGAGTCTTTCGACTCAAAGAAGAACAAAGGAAAAGGGCATCATGGAAAGGAAAAAGTCAAGTGTTCATACTGTGGGGAGGGCTTCCACCTTGAACATGCCTGCATGAAGAAGAAACTTGATGAAGCTACCTCTCTCCTTGAGAGAAATCACATCAATCTTCTAGAAAGATTTCAGAAGAGAGATCAACAAGATCAGGAACCATAGCATGAAAGAGGTCATGACCTCATGGAAAGCACTTCAAAGTCCAAAGTACTCTTGAAATATCCTGGAGCTTTGAACCACATGATGGATGAAAGAGACTCCTTCTCATCTTTGGAGACTGGCAAATCCATCCCCATCCACATGTGAGATGACTCCACCATCATTTTAGAAGGACAAGGTACTGTTGATCTTGAGAATGGATATTTTTCAAAGGTTTTGTATGTACCGTCTCTGGCATTAAACCTCTTGAGTGTTTATCAAATGACACATACGAGAGTTCCCAAGAGAGTATCCTTCAGCCCCAATGATGGAGAGATCACAGAACTTGCATCTGGGAAACTTGTTGCAAAAGGCCTTGCAAACCATCATGCAAAATCCTATGAGTTTTCCCACTTTGTGGTGGATCCAAAGCCCACCGCACTGCTGACTCATGGAAATGAAGTTAGTAGACTGCGGCATGAGAGGTTTGGCCATTTCAACTTCAAATACTTGCAGCAATTACAGAAAAATTCCATTTTTGAAGGCCTCCTGGTCATCAAGGAAACGACTGGAATTTTCAAGGGTTGTGTTGTAGGAAAGCACCCTGAGCACAAGTTCGATCGGGGGAAGGCAAGCCAAGCTACATGCATCTTGGGACTGATACATTATGATATCAGCGGTCCCATGCCTATCAAATACATGAATGGATAAAGGTATCTTCTGAATTTTATTGATGATTCTTCTAGGTACACATGGGTCTTCTTTATAAAAAAGAGGTATGAAGTATGTGAAAAATTCACTAAACTGAAGGCCTTGATTGAGAATGCATCTGGCCAAAATATCAAGATCTCGAGATCTGATAATGGCGGGGAGTATGTCAGTAATGAGTTGCTGCACATATGCTCCCAAAGTGGTATTCATGTCCAGCATTCAATTCCCTACACTCCCCAGCATAACGGTGTAGTGGAAAGGAAGAACCGGTCTCTCAAGGAGATGACCACCTGTATGTTGGAATCAAAGAAGTTGGCTGCAAATTTGTGGGTTGAAGCCATGCATGCTGCAACATACATTTAGAACATATTTCCACACTCATTTAGAACAATAAATGAATGATTCTAACTGAAAGTGACTCATCACATGTAACTGGATGTCCAACTGAAGGAGGTAGTGCATCCATAACTCCAAGTAGCTTCGATGGAGTTAACTAAAGTAAACATGCCATCAATAGTGGTTATAGGCACCAGTGTTACCTCCAGTTCATAAATATTGACAAAAAATAATCAAATAATGAATGGAGGTGCCTTCACAAATCAACTTAACTGACTGTAACAATCAGTTAGCAATTACATGCATTTATGACACTTAGATCACCACATAAATTCTCCTTGTTTGAAGGAGGAATCCCAATTAGCCTCCCTAAATGAAGGAGAAGGATTAGATGGCCTCCTTGACTGATGGAGGGCATGGGTGAGCTCATGATGATGTCATAGTGTGCTCATCCGATGCCAAGTAAGTCAATTAAACTTAGGATAGTGGGTAAATAGGAAAAAATTGACCAAATAAGTGTGCATGTTGGGTAAATGTCCCAACACCCCCATTAATATCTACTCAGGAGGAGTTAAAAAAATTGCATGAAATGTTAGGGCCCTGGAAACAAAGGCCATAGGTCACCTGGTACAATAATGTAACTCAAACAATGCTCAAAAATAAATCTAAGTGAGGAAAGAGGGAAAACCTAGTGGGAAAAACCCCCCTTCAAGTTGAACACTGGAAGGTAATATGATCACCTTGATGAACTCACCCCCAATAGTGAATAGAGGTAAGTGAACTTCTTCTATTAAAATCTTTTGGTGAATATGTCTGCAATATGCTCATCTCTAGGGCAGTATTGCATGATGACAGTCCTGTCATGCACCAATTCCCTGATATAGTGCATGTGTATCTCTACATGCTTGGTCCTCTTCCTGGTAAATGGATATGTGGATATTTTAATAGAAATTTGATTGTCACAAAAGAGGACAGTGGAAAAATTACTTCAAAAATCAAACTATGAAATAATTCCTTGCAACCAAACTGCTTGGATTCAAGCATTCACCGCTCCTCGGTACTCGGCCTCTACTTAAGACAATGCAATGGTAGCTTGATTTTTGCTAGACCAACAAATGGGGCCACCACCAAACATGAATACATATCTAGAAGTAGTCTTCCTATCAATAGAATCTCCCACCCAATCTGAATCTGTGTAACCAACCAACTCTAGCTTAGAGTCTGCAACATAGTGAATGCCATAGGTCCTGGTGCCCTGAATATACTGGAGGATCCTCTTAGCTGCCTTCCAATGAATATCATGAGGATGATGCATGTATATTGATACAGCATTCATTGCATAACATATATCAGGCCGAGAATGAGTCAAGTAAATAAAGCTACCAATTAGTTGGCGGTAGATTGTGTAATCCATGGGTAGAGTGCTTTTTCCTTCTTCAAGGCTGATCCCTGAAAGGAAAGGGAATGGATCAGCCTTGCATTCAGACATGTTAAACTTCAATAATAGGTATGATATGTATTTTTACTGAGTTACCATTATCCCATCAGAATTTTGTGCAATTTCAAGCCTCAGAAATTGCTTCAAGAGCCCCAAATCCCTCATCTCAAATGCATCATGGAGGGCAGTTTTTATGACTGAAATGGAAGCAACAGTGTTGCTAGTAATCAAGAGATCATAAAAATATAAACAAATAATAAGAAAATTACCATCATACTACTTTTGATACACATTCATATCTGATTTACACCTTTGGAAGTTTTGCGAGAGAAGGAAGGCATCCATCTTGGAATACCACTCTCTTGGGGCCTGTTTTAACCCGTATAGTGACTTATTTAGTTTGAAAACCATAGGTGAATCTGAAATGTAACCCTCAGGATTCCTCTTGTCTATCTTGTCATGAATATCTCCATGTATACAGGTAGACTTAACATCCATATGATGTACCTCCCAGTGCTTGGATGCCGCAATTGGCAAAACTAGGCGGATGGAGTCCATTTTTGAAACCGGTGCAAAGGTCTCATGATAGTCCACACCTTGGACCTGGAAGAAACCTTTTTCTACCAGAATTGACTTATATTTGTTGGTGCTTCCATCAACAGCAACATTTTTCTGAAATACCCACTTGCATTGAACTAATTTCCTCCCCGTAGGAAGAGATACTAGCTCCCAAGTAGCATTCTTTTGAAGAGAATTCATCTTTTCGTCCATGGCAGCTTGCCATCTCCAATATTTCTGAGCATGGTAGTAAGAATTAGGATCTGAAATTATCATTAAATAACAAGTTTTGAATAGAAAACATTCATGAAAAGAGAGTGCAATACCTTCTTTTTGGAAATCGGATTGGGTTATTCTTGGATCATCAGGATTTCCAATGTTGTCACCGGCGGAGGAAAGTGTCTGTCTGGCCCAAGTCGAGAGATGTGTTTGCACTTCAAGTTCTGAAATTGAAATTTATACTTGATGGAAAATGATATAATATATCATAGGTTCCAAATCAGAGTCAACACCCCCAATTTCATCATCCAAATATTCAGTAGAATAGGAAGGAAATTCAACAGTTTTCTCCTTCACTAGGTCTACCTCTTGAAGAGGTTCATCGAACCAGACACTTCTTTAAATGATGATTTGTTTGGTTATGATATCTATAAGCTTGAAATATTTAGAGTCATTGAGATATCCAATAAACAAACACTCAACACTTTTCGGTTGCAAAGCTTTCCTCTTATCATGCAGAATTTGGGCCCATGCAGTGGACCCAAACACTCTGAGATTCGACACATCTGGCTTGTGTCCAAAGTAGGATTCGAAAGGGGTATTCCCTTTCATGAATGAGTGAGGAACTCTAATCTTAATGTATACAGCAGAATTCATGGCTTCGTCCCACAAATTTTCAGCTAAATTCTTGGCTTCCAGCATGCAAGTGGTCATCTCCTTGAGAGACCGACTCTTTCTCTTCGGCATATCGTTCTACTGGGGAGTGTAGGGGACTAAATGTTGGATATGAATTCCACTGTTGGAAAATAGTTGCATAAACTCATTACTGAAATATTCCCTACCATTATCATATCTCAAATTTTTGATATTTAGCCTGAATGCATTCTCAATCAGTGCTTTTAATTCAATGAAGTTTTCTAAGACATCTGAGTTTTTCTTGATAAAGAAGGCCCATGTATATCTAGAAAAATCATCTATAAAAGTAAGAACATACCGATATCCATTCAAGGATGTGATGGGAATTGGTCCATTGATATCAGAATGAATCATCCCCAAAATTTCTAATGCTCATATTGCCTTCCCTCGATCAAACTTATTGTCAGGATGCTTGCCAAAAATATAGCCTTTGCAAATTCCGGTGGTAGCTTTGATGACTATGAGGCCTTCAACCATGTAATTTTTATATAATTGATACAAGTACTTGATGTTTAGGTGGCCAAAAATATCATGCGAGAGCCTACTAATCTCATTTCTATGAGTTAGTAGAGAAAAGGGCTTTGCATCCTCCACAAAATGGGGAAACTCATAGGCTTTTGCATGATGATTTCCAGAGACTTTTGCCACAAGTTTCTCGGATGCAATTTCAGTAATTTATACATAATTAAGGCTAAATGATACTCTCTTGGGAACTCTAGTGTGGGTCATTTGATAGACACTCAGGAGGTTTGATGCAAGAGATGGTACATACAGAAGATTGGAAATGATAACCGTGCTCAATATTTACAGTACCTTTTCCTTTTGAGATGATGGTAGAGTCATCTCCCATGTTGATGAGAATGCTCTTGCTGGTATCAAGAGAAGAGAAAGAGTCTTTGCTGGACATCATGTGGTTCGAAGCTCCAGAATCTGTGAGTAGAGCTATGGACTTCGAAGTGCTTGCCATGAGAGCATGACCTCTTTCATGCTGGTATTCCCGATCTTAATTTTGTTTCCTCCGAAAGGTTTCTGGAAGAATTATGTTATTTCTCTCAAGGAGAGAAGTAGCTTCATCAAGATTCTTTTCAATGCAGGCATGTTTAGGGTGGAATCCCTTCCCATAGCATGAACACTTGAATTTTTCCTTCCCATCGTGGCCTTTGTTTTTGTTCTTCTTTGAGCTGAAAGGCTCTTCTTGTTGTTGGTTTTGAACTTTTGTCTTAGGGGATTCGAATTTGGTTTTGGGGTTCCTTTGCTTCTCTCCTTTCCCCTTCGAATCCTTGGGTCCTGAAGTAAAGAGGGATTGATCACAGGAGGATATGACGATCCCCATCTGGACAAACTTATCATGATCACTTATTAGGGACTCAATGAAGGCATTGAGTGAAGGCATCTTCCATCCAGGGGTTGTGAGATTCCCCGCATGGAATGTAGAAACAAACAATGAATAGTCAGCTCCAAGTTTTTAGAGAATGGCGAGGATGAGCTGATCATCCTCCTTCTTCACCTCACACTACTTCAATAGAAGGACTATATTCTTGAATTTTGTGAAAAAATCATTAAGGGTCTCAAAATTTCTAGGTTTAAGAGACATCAACTCATTTTCAAGTTGATAAACCCTCAAGTCATCCTATTTTCCATATAGGGAGGCAATTTGGTCCCAAATCTCTTTTGGAGTCTTCAATCCTGAGAGGTGGAATAGAAGATCCTTGGAGATAAAGAGACACAAGAAACTGAATGCTTCATCTTTCTTATTGAAGAATATAGCCTTCTCTATAATATGAGTAGGCTCTTCTTCTATGTCCATAGTGACCCAGTAGAGTCCTCTGGCACGTAGCTGTGTGTCCATGTCTCCTTTCCATTGATGGAAATTGAACGGAGTCAAAATATCTACGGAAGAAGCCATATCAAAGTGTTGTAGCGAATGCAGTGAACCTGTAAAACCTGCAAATAAAAACAATAAAGTCACCATAAGGTCAAACAACCTGCACATTTAAGGTTTTCATCACACCCAACATAATTGATCAAGAAAGCTTGATCAACAATTCCTTAACTTGGGGTATTAAGTGGTAAACCTTCTGCTTCTGGTGCAGTGCTGGAATATGAGTTTTTGCTCATTTCTCATGCAAGATATGTCAAAAACCATGTTTTTGAGAGAATGAGCTTCGTCTTGCCGTGAGCTCTGATACCATATTAATCTGTCACAGTAATCTAGGGACTAAAACATAATCTCATAAGAGATTTCAGACAATTAAGCATGAAAATGGTATAATGGTGTTGTAATAGAATGTTGTAGCTCTATATAATCAATAAAAATAATGATAGTACAATACAATGGTCATGCAAGGTGCATGAATGCCAAGATAATTCGAATACTCAAGGAGTTCATTCGAATTGAATGGATGTGTGTAGATTAACTGAATTTCAGCCATAGTCAACACACATAGTTAACCACCAAGCTAATCAATAACTGACTCTCACACTAAGTCCTAACTAAATCAGAGTGCAATAGATGACTAAGTTTAACTGAAAGTGACTCATCACATGTAACTGCATGTCCAACTGAAGGAGATAGTGCATCCATAACTCCAAGTAGCTTCGATGGAGTTAACTAAATTAAACATGCCATCAAAAGTGGCTGTAGGCACCAGTGTTAGCTCCAGTTCATAAATATTGACAAAAAATAATCAAATAATGAATGGAGGCACCTTCACAAATAATCTTAATTGATTGTAACAATCAGTTAGCGATTAGGTGCATTTATGACACTCAGATCACCACAGAAATGCTCCTTGTTTGAAGGAGGAGGCCTCGTTAGCCTCCCTGAATGAAGGAGAAGGCTTAGATGGAATTCTTGACTGAAGGAGGGTGTGGGTGAGCTCATGCTGATGTCATAGTGTGCTCATCTGATTCCAAGCAAGTCAATTAAACTTAGGATATTGGGTAAATAGGCCAAAATTGACCAAATAAGTGTGCATTTTAGGTAACTTATCTCCAACAAAATTCTCTAGATGAGGTAATTAATGCATATTTGACCCCCCAATTTGTTGGGTATGGTCAACACTTTTATGTCTAAAATTATGGGTACATGACAGTAACTCCACTCTCTCCACTAAACTCGAAATTCCCCTATTTTGAGTAACCTTCTCTCTCCTATTTTGAATTCCCCTCTTAAGGATGCATTCTGTCTCTCCTTGATTCGAATTAGGGTTTCTTGTTGATGAAGTAACCTCACCCATGACTCTGGTTAGCTTACCCTAGGTTTGATTCCTCCCCCTTTTCCTATGTTATTGCATTCCTTCTTCTCCTTTTGAGGGGGGTTCACACCTAGGACAAGTTTGTGTTGAGAGCATGAAACTCTCTCCCTTTGCTTATTGGTCTCTAGAGAACTACTCTATCTATCTAGGTGCTTACAAATATAGGCATGAGTATGGGAGGAATCCATATCTTATCGGAGTGAAGTCGGGTAGGTGGTAGAGTGAGTTCTCAGCTTCATTCTATTGGTTCAGGCACTTGCACATCCAGGAATGAGTGTGGGAGGAATCCACATCTCATTGGATTGAAGTCAGACATGTGGTAGAGTGAGATTAATTTTGTGTTCTACTTTGGACAGTACTCATGCTTGTAGAATTCATGGTTTCGACTCGAGGGTGGACTGTAAAAATAAGATATTGATTAGCAGCTCCTAAGGTTGGGAGGAAGGTTGTACTTTTGAATCCATTTGCCACTTTCAAAATATAAGTATATGATATTTGTTTACTTATTGAGTTCAATGGTGTTTATGTGCCCATGGACTCTCATTTTATTCCCGTTTATGCTTATGATTATTATAGCATTGGGATGATCTTTAGGAATTATAAATTTGAAAGAATTTATGATTCATTATAGTTAATATGTTATGAGTCATACTAAGTCTGCATTCCTCAAAGATTCATATTTTGTTTATGTTTTGAAATATTTTCTGGTAATGTTTGAAAGGTAGCTTGATATGTGTTTATGTTCCTCATTAAATTGTTGGTTTATTAGGTGTTTTATGGAAACTGGTAGATTAGATTCGGCTTATGTGCTATTCATAGCATGTAGATATTAATATTGATGGTTAAATTCATATTCATAAATTGGGGAAAATAATGCATTTGATTCTTGCAATTTAATTATAAGGATGCATGTTTGTTTCAATGGCTATTAAGTGTACTAGAGTAGCCTTAGTTTTAGTTTTATTTTCTCACCTGTAATTTATCTTATCTTATTCTTTTATATGGGTTCTCATATTCCTATGGTCTCACATTAGATGGGTTGGGGACATTACATGTATGAGTGGTTGTTGAAGGTAGCAACCCAGCGAAAAAAATTCCAAGGAGGAGAACCGATAGAGTGGAATCCTTAGCTGATTTAGTGGTTGAAAAGTGTTAGCAACCCCATAAATAGGGCTATCGATTTCTGGGTAGATATTATTTGAGAAGGATACATCACTGAATTTGTTGTCGACACAATATCATCATATAGTGAGGCAGAAAGAAAATTCTTCCAAGGACCAAGACTACGATACTTGACATCTTTAAGAATTTGGATAAAGATGCTTGTATGTGAGAAATAGATCATGAGAGTGGATTCGAACGAGTAAATATTTATGCATGCAGGCCTATGATATGTCATAAAAATGGAGTAGAGTAAGATGAGATGTTCCTTGGTGATAGCGGAATTGAAGTAGAAGGTGTATGTCTAAGAAGTGGAATAATATTTAGGTTGGGAAAGAGAAGAAGGACTATGACTAGAAGAGGAAGTTGTAGTACAAAATGAGGAGAGCGATAAGAGTTGACGTCGCACTTTTATGGAGGTTCTTGCAATGAGGAAGAGGAAATCCAATGTACATATTTATAGTACAAATACAACACACCCACAACCCCACATACATCTCCGGAGGTAACATACAGAAACTCATCTCATAGTGAGTTTGTCAATACAAATAAAAATAATAGTGGGAATAGAAGACAAGGGAGTCCCTCTATCCAAACATTTTATCTAGTAGTACCAAGGACCAATATAATGGCTAGGAATGATATTATGTTTCCAATATTCAATGGAAATGGGTTAGAAGACCTCGAGCAACATTGGTTTCTATGTGAAGTTATGTGGACTATGTAACAGGTCCAAGATAATGCCATTACGAAGGCTCAAATGATCACAACCCTTAAGGGTCATGCGTTGGACAGGCACATGATGTTCTTTGTGGTTCTGACAAGAGTCACACAAGAAAAACAAGACCAAATCTGAGTTGTATTATAGACAAATTTAGAAATCCCAAATCATAGTCGCAACGTATTATAGAGATTAAGAAATTATCTACTGAGTCTATGTGGGACATCAACCAGATACTATAAGATGTTGGTGGCTAAAGTGAGCTTCTAATATCGGACGTACAACACAAATAATGGTTCATTGCAAAACTATTACCACAGATCTGAATTGCCTTGATGCAAAAATATTTTGTTGCAGAATGAAGCTCTAGGGTTGGATATGAAGATGGAATCCTCACCTATAAGAGAGACCAGTGTAGGGATGATCCAAATTCAATCACAACTAGTCAACCTTACGCTGGAAGTTCAAGATATTAAGAAGGGGAAGGAAGTATATGATGAACTCTGGTGTACCAGATGCAGATAAGAGGGCCACCATAAAGATAATTTCCTGACATTTATAAACTATGTCGCATTGGGAGCACAGAGCCCGATAAATACACAATGGATGACTTAGTGCATAATGTTCTAGACTAGAGTCCATCGGTTGGAAGAGTGTTTGTACTTACAGAATATTTTAAGTGTGTCAGCTAGTTTATACTGTAAATTTTGCAAATTTGTATGCCATGATGAGAAGGAATGCAAAGCATACCACCTGCTACAAGAGAAAAGAGTGGATACCTATTTAATGAAGAACAAAGAACATATGCAATCTAAGCGGGAAAAGGTTCAATTTACACATACTCAATACCCACAAGCTTAGTATCCTCATCCTTAGAATCCACAAATTCAGCACCTGCAATAACAATACCCTCAACCCAAGAGGGGTGGAAATTTTAGAGGTTAAGGACAAGGAGGAGGATTTGGTCATAAGAGGCCAAATTATATGTTATAATTGTGGGAAACCAATACATTTTTCTAGGGATTGGATGAGTCATACAAATACATGTTTGTACTGTAAATATTTTGATTATACCATCAAACAATGTCCACAGTTGATTGCGAAATGGCATGCTTAAAATGTGGGAAATTCAAACCCTCTACAGAATCCAAACCCAAACCCAAATCATAATATCTAGAATATCTCTATTGAGCCACAGGAACCACATATTGAAGTCTCAACAAGAGGAAGTGTTGCGAATGGACCAGACCAAGAAGCACAAAATGGACAACTGCAGGTGGGACCGACAACACAAAAAGAAATTCCATTCGATGTCCAAAAATAAAAGGAATTATTCTTATACATGTGACCAGAATTTGTCGATAGAAATCAAGCATCGACTTCAAAAAGACCAATAATGGAGATGCTTGAAATATTTGACCATCTACTCTAAAATCAATTGACGGGAAATGTTAGTAAGGTTAAAGAATTTTTTAAAAGTTACTTATCGATAGTAAAATATCAAAACGTTGTTGCAGAATTGACATATCTAATAGAAGAAACTCAAGAAGAGTTGTGACTAGAAAGAAGGGTTAACCATGTGGTAAAAATATTAAATACTGGTCGCAAGTTAATAATGGTTTCCTAGATAGGAGACTACGATATGGACTATATTATTTCGTACTTGGGCTCTGATGTCAAAATTTTGACAAGACAAACATGGGAGAGAATGGGGAATTAGATACTAGTATGGTGTCCTGTCCATCTCTAATTATCAAATCAGTTGAAATTCCTACCTATCGATCGAATGAATCAGGCGCCTGTCGAAATAGAAGTCCTAAGAACATATGTTGAATTTGAATTAATCGACATTGTTGATGACACAAATGAGTCTCATGTACTTTTGGGGATTGACTGGGAATTTGATCATCAAACTATTAGCAATTTTAAGAAAATAATCTTAATATTTGAAGATTCAAAGCTAAGGGAGGTCGGATCAATTGATCCACTAGAAGGATAGAGATACGTCGAGCCAGTAAATAGTGAAAGACAAGGCGACTATCTAAACCATATTTATAACATCATGTCTGTGAGGGATGATTATGTGAAGCCAACGACTAATGGAAATATTAGCAAGGTCTTGTACATCAAATTCTGCTGAAGAATTGGAAAAATGATAGAATAAGATGCATGAAGTATCCATGAGAAGGTGTGCAAGAATTACATGATCTGTGTGACAGGTAGGAATCGAGGTAAGTGATATACCCACATATGACGATTTACTTAAACTTGCATATTTTTTGACAAAATTTGAAGAAAATGTCATTGAACCTTAGTGTAACGTAGTGAAAGAGGTTAGAGTAGTAGTCGACTACAAACCACAATTGCTGGTGTTGCAAGACTTAGCTGGATCGTCAGATAAGCAATCAAATGATGTATTGATACCCATTCTACCTATAAAGAACCAAGTGTTGTGTGAAGAACTTGACTTGGGGGACAACAGAGATAAATCCCATGGCCAAAAGCATGGGCCACATCACTATAGATTTCTATGCATTGCTGACGTACAAAGTATATGCCATTAAGAGTGTCGTAGTCGCAAAGATGAAGGTTATAGAGGTGCATTGATTAATAAAGTTAGAGAATAAAAAAATACTATTAATAAGATGAAAAAAATAGTCAAAGAAACATAACATAGAGCTAAAACCCGGGAGGAGGAGAGGCACCAGATTGACAGATTGTAACACTAGCTTGTAAGAATTTCATAGAGGAAGGAATAACACATTAGATGATTGTGAAATCCAAGGTATTTCAACTTGGAGAGATTGCATAGGACCTCCACAAAAAGGTTGCAGAGTTGGAAGAATAAGTGACACCTAGTAAATCTCCATATGCACAGGAAGAAGGAAGAGAAGCAAAAATAGAGGCTGTGAAGAAAATCAAAGAGGTGGAGGCACTTTGTGCCAAGACAGTAGATCAAGTTTCTTAGACATGGTAATCTTTGATAGACGATAAAAAGTTAGAGAAATTTATAGAGAAGTTGCACACTGTGGAGACAGAGGTGAACCATATGAAGAATGAAATAAAGAAGCTTCCCTTAGTAGAGAAAATGGCTAAGGTTGCTGAGATGAAGAAAGTACAACAACAAGTTGCAACACTGCGAACACAACAAAAAAATCTTACTGATAGGGTCGCAAAATTACAGGCAGAGGAAGAAAGAGTTACACGTATTATTCAAGTTGTACACCAAAAAGTGTGACAAGTAGTAGATTGATGAGGAATTACAACTTCAGAACACATCAGTTCTGACCTTGTGGATAATTTAAGGAATAAAGAAGCAAACGTGTAGTAGGAGACCGCGCAGATAGTGAGAATATTTTAGGATTTTCAAAGTAAGTTCGTCACAATAGAGGTTTCAGACTAGTGTGGCTTGGGACAAGCTAGAGGTGAGTGTTGGGGGCCTATTTATTAAAATTATTGTGCCATTATATCTTTAGGAAATGAGTGAAATTATATTCTTAATTATTAGCAGTGAAAAGGAATGAATAATACCCACTGAACAAAAAAATATCACAGGAAACGACAAGTATTGCTTAGTATAATTATAGTATCAACTTCATTACATCCCAGTAGTATAAAATGGTAATACATAAAGGAGAATTTGAATCATGAGAGATGAATTCGAATCTACCAAATCAATATGATTGCATGGCTAACTAGAAGTGTCTAAATAACTGTTGGAGTTCAACTGGCTAACTCTAGATGTCTAATCCAGTCTCTCAATCAGTTACAATAAATTAAACTAGTCTAACTGCAATGGTAGATGAGAAGTAGGTGAGAAATGATACATTTCCACATGAATCCATGCATAACTAGTGCTAACTAAACTATAGGAGATCTAACTAAATGTAACTGAAGGATAACTAAGCTTAACTAGTTACCAACTTCCAACAACTGAAGGAGGTTGGTGTTGACACTCCCAATGACTCCTAAGATGTAGGGATTGGTCTAGGAGGCACCTAAATGGATGCACGAAGGTGAAGTTAGTTCCAGTTAGCCTCTATCAGTGTTCCCCACACTCTAGTGACTAGTACATGTGGCCCCATTAGGCCAAGTGGACCCAATGGTAATAGTGGACCCAATAATAACTAAATGAGGAGGACTATACAAGGGAGGATTATAAATCCTAATGCCCCCCTAAATCGTAACTTGGACAAATATGGTCCCTAGAAACAAGGACAAATGTCACCCATATACAATATAAAAGATAAAAAATGATGCTTAATAAATAGAGGAATAAGGGGAAAACCTCATCGGAACCCCCCCCCCGCCCCCCCACCCCTCAAAATAAGCGAGANAAGAAAAGAAATTTCCTCCTTATAAATATAACTTGTCAATCCTCTGCTGTAATTTGCAGCACTATGCAGTTGTATGGTTATTCTGTGTAGCAACATCCTGAAGTTGTGCATGTGAACCTCTTAATGTCCTTCTGAACTGATGAACCTGTGTGTTTATTCTGTATGGAAGAGGTGGAGAATGATCAATTTTATTCTTCTATTGGCCAAGTGGTTGATCATTCACTATCATCATGTAGTACTTTCCTAGAATTTTGTTGCTCCACTATGTAGGGAGGGAATCTGTGAGGGAAAGAGAAACATGCTCATTTTGATACTGGGACCTAGTTCTCCTCCTGTCTTCTAGATTCCCAGCACCATCCAGAGCTGCATCAATGAGATTTTGAGCCCATCTGGGCTTAGGCCTTTGGTTTGGAATTGATACTGGATCTGGATCTAGAATCTCATGAGGTTCAGCCTCAATAACAAGATCATGCTTGTATTATTCCTCTTCATCTAAATCTGAAACATGTAACAAATAATCATGATCAAAAGCTAGTAGAAGAGTGGTTATACCTTCATGTGCTTTGGATGGTGGTGCCTCACACAACTGATCTTGTTCAAACTAAACACTCCACTCAATGAAGTATTTCCTATTTACAACCTCCATCAAATTGTATTCTTTTGCATCTTCTACATATCCCAGTAGAATGCATTCACTACTTTGGGCTTGGAAGGCATTCCTCTTATCAATGGGTATTTTGGCCCAATCTTTGGAACCAAAAACTCTCAAATGAGATACATTGGGATTATTCCCATGCAGTGCTTTGAATGGAGTGGATGCAACCACTGATTTATGAGGCACTCTATTCTACAAATATGAAGCACAGTTTACAGCTTCTTCCCAAATAGGAGGGAGATTCTTGGCATGGAGAAGACATGTTTCCATGATCTCCTTCAGTGATTTGTTCTTCTTCTCACCCACACCATTATTTTGTGGTGTGTATGGGACTGAGTGTTCCATTCGAATCCCCTATGATTCACAATAATGCTGGAAATTTATTTTGATGTACCCTCCTCCTTTGTCAGATCTTATGAAATTGATATTTTACTGAAACTATTCTCAACCATAGCTTTAAAAACTTTAAGAATCTCAAAAAATTCTGAATTTTGTTTCATATAGTAGATCCAGTAGTATCTAGAAAAATCATTAATAATAGTGACAAAATACCTGCAACCATTAATGGATGGTGTGGGAATTGGTCCTACCTCATCACTATGTATCAAATCAAGTATAGAGGTTTCTCTATGAGCCTTCCCAACTTCATGCCTCTTCTTTGTATTCTTACCTACCAAGAAACCAGAACATACTCCATCAAAATTTTGGATGAGAGGAAAACCTTCAACCATTTTATCATTGTGGAGTTGCTGGAGATATTTGAAATTGAGATGCCCAAATCTCTTGTGCCAAATCTTCTGGTGTTGTTAGCATGAGTCAATAAAGCTGTATGAGGTGAGATAGAAAAAAAATGTGAGAACTCATAAGATTTAGTAGAATTATTTGCAATACCTTTCTCTATGAGTCTTCCAGTATCTTTTTATGTGATCTCAACTGAATCTGAGTCAAATGTAACTCACTTGGAAGAGCCTATATGGGTCATATGACAAACAGACAACAAATTAGTTGCAAGGGAGGGAACATAGAGAACATTTTTGAACTCACCATGTTGGATTTTAACTAAACTTATTCCTATTGCTAGAATTTGGGAGTCATATCCCATGTGAATATTAGGACCTTTTGATAGTGTAAGAGTAGAGAAATATTCTTTGGAGGAAACCATGTGATTGGATGTTCTATAATCAATAAAATATGTTATCTACTAAGTAAGGATATCCTTTAAGGCATGGCACCTCTAATGATATTCTTCCTGTGGTCTAGCATCAGACTTATTTTCTCTATGTGGAAGAGAAGTGTTGTTCTTTTCAAGGAGATAAGTCAAGTGGTTGACTTGCTTCTTCATGAAAGAGTCTTCTGGATGAAAACCCCACATACAATAGGGACACATATTATTTTCAAAAATTTTCTTCTTCTTGCATCCTGAAGCTCCTTCGGAAGTCTTTTGATTCTCTTTAGGCTTTGAATCAGATTCTCTAGGATCCTTCCCCTTAGGTCTTCCTTTAGCTTGCACTTTCATATATTATGTCACTAGGAGATATTGGTTTTTGGAAGTCTAGATGGCTCCCAACTGGACCAACTTCTCTTGCTCCTGTATTAACGACTTGACAAAGCCATCAAGTGAGGGAATATTCCAATTGGGAATGGAAGCTGAAATGGAATATAGAGACAAATACATAATACTTAGTATCTAATTTTTTGATTGTGGAGAGAACATGCTTCTCATCCTTTCTTTCTATTCCACATTGTCTGCATTGAAGTGCAAGATACTTGAATTTAGTAAAGAATTGTTGTATGGTCTCAAAACTACTCGATTGCAAGGCTATCAACTCATTCTCCAAAAGTGTCCCCGAATCTCATCTTGCTTTCCAAACAAGACTTCAAGCTTCTGCCAAGCTTCTTTGGGAGTCCTCAAACCTTCAAGGTGGAAGATGAGGTCTCTGGATATGTGAGTACATAGGAATCCAAAAGCTTCAGCTAAGCGGTTCATAAATTTGTTTTTCTTAGTTGGATGATGGGGATCAACCTCCCTTCCCATTATCATACTGAACAATCCCTTTTTACACAAGGAAACTTGCATATCTTCCCTCCAATCAACATAATTCAAGGGTGTTAAGATCTAGGGTGTGGAAGGTTGAGAATCCATAATTATCCTTCTGATAAGATAATATCTTCAATCAAGCTACATAGTACCTGTAGAAATTCACTACAAAACCAAAACCATTCTCACTATGTTAGAATCAATTATTCCCTCTTGACAGTTACACGTTTTGAGGGTTTGTCGCACCTATATCTCTACTCTGAATAAATTTAGAGGAAGCACGAAAATATTTGCGGGACTTCTGTGGAAACCCAGCTACTTCTGGTATACAATGGAGAGTAGACAAACTCGAAGCTTTCCTGATATGGCTCTAATACCATATTAGAAATATTGTGCCATTAGATCTTCAGCAAATGAGTGCAATTAGATTCTTAATTTTTAGCACTGAAAAGGAATAAATCATACCCACTGAAAAAAACAAATTTCACAAGAAACAAACAAGTATTGCTCAGTATAATTACAATATAAACTTCATTACATCCCAACAGTATACAATGGTAATACATAAAGGATAATTCAAATCATGGGATATGAATTCGAATATACCAAATCAATCTGACTACATGGCTAACTAGAATTGTCTAAATCACTATCGAAGTTTAACTGGGTAATTCTAGATGTCTGATATAGTCTCTCAATCAGTTATAGTCATTTAAACCAGTCTAATTGTAGTGGTAGGTGAGAAGTAGGTGATAAATGGCACCTTCCCACATGCATCCATGCATAACTAGCACTAACTGAACTAGACTAGATCTATCTGAATGTAACTGAAGCATATTAAACTTAACTAGTTACCAACTTCCAACAATTGAAGGAGGTTGGTGTCGGAACTCCCAGTGGCTCCTAAAATGTATGGATTGGTGTAGGAGGTGCATAAATTGATGCATGAAGGTTCAGTCAGTTTTAGTTAGCCTTTATCGATGTTCCCCACACTCTAGTGACTGGTACACGTGGCCCCATCAGGTCAATTGGAGCCAATGGTACTAGTGGAACCAATAATAACTAAATGAATCCTAAGTTAGGAAAATATAATCTCATAGATAGTTTGGACAAGGTAGGGTTATAAATCCTAACATTGTTGTCCCTAGGAAAATATATGAAGAATTCGACTAGAATTTGGCTAGAATTTTTCTTGAGAATATGAAGATTCTTGTTGCATGATAGAGGAAGCTACGGCATAGGAAGAGAAGCTGTGATGAGAGAATCTGCGATGGAAGAGAAATTGTGAAGAGAGCGGTCATCACGAAAGAGAAGCTGCAAAGAGAGAAGACATGAAGGAAGACACCACGATAGAAGAACAAGTACAATGCTTGAAAAGGAAAACTCAATTTATCATGGGTAATAAGTTAGTTAGAATAATGCAAACTTTGGTAATAAAACATCTTTGTATTTTTGGGTCAATAATGCTTACTGGCAGTGTAATTGAATGTACGAGAATAGGAATGGAAACCTATATACTGACACAATAGAGTCAGTTGATTACAATATGTAAGAGATTATAAAAGGGAGAACCCAAGCTGTGTGCAGGTTGGTCTTTTTCAGCTCCTATGTTAGTAGTTGTAGATTTATAGAGTTGTAGAGAAGAAATTCGATCCAGGTTGTGAGGGAATTGAAAGTAGGGTGAATAAGAGGAAAAATTCAAAAATATAAGACTAGAGAACATGAGAGGATAGAAGTATGTATAGATTGTAGAGAATATCTAGAATAGAGTGTGCAAGTTGAGTGCGCAGAAGAAATGTGCTATATATTTCTCATGCCAGATGAAGAGTTCCTTTGTGTTTTTCCCCATATGGGTTTCAACGTTAAATGTTGTCTCTGTGTGTATTTGATGAATATATTTATGTTGAATGCATGTATGATGCGAATAAGTAGATCTTAATAGAGTGAATAGCATTTGTTTATGAATAAATTCTTGTATGCATGTTTCGCACTGTTGGTAGACAGAATCTATGCTAAGTATTTATATTAACTATTGTAATCTCTATCAATGGATAAGTAGATTAATATATTGAATGAAAACACTAATAATAGGAAATAAAACCCCGGATTCATTCGAGCGTGTTGGTAAGGTGTCGTGAGAAGAGAAATCCCCACCTAAATATAAAACTTGGTTCTATAAGTTACCCATAAAAATATCTCGGTTGAGATTTCATCTGTGTCACAGGTGCTACCAATTGAGCCCTTCTTTGTCGGGCCAGTATCTTGGGCTTTGTTGACGGACAAACAAGGGTTTGAACCTGGGTCAAAGGAAGAAACACCATGAAATTATTTTCTTCACACTCCTATAGCTCCAGTTCTTGGAAGGAACACAACGCTTGAAGCCTACACAACCCCCACAACATTCCCATGTATAGGAGGAGGTTTTACTTCCTCTCCACATTTTGGATGAAGTGTTCCCCAACCACCTCTCCCTATTGGTGAATATACACCCCTAGAGGAGGTAACACATAGAAGAAAATGTTGGGTTCAACACTTCCATGTTTGGAGAGCCTAAATATTCATAATTTATCCAATATGATAAATGATATCATTATTCATGACACAAATTGGCTAGACAATCCCTCCAAGATCCCCATATATCCCAAATTAAACAGAAACCAAGGAGATATACCAATAAATCATGTGATGTGATTTCACCTCTGGTGCTCATTTAATAGAATTGTTGAATACAATATTCATCTTATCCTTTTTTAGACAATGATTATAGGTATGAAAACTAAATTGTATGTCAATCTAGAATATGAGACTTATTCCATTCCTGAGTTGATTTCTACCACCTTCCTAGCATATTTCCAATTACCCATAAAACATGATTTAGGGCTCAAGATTGTCATACAATTTCAACAAAATACCCAAAATCACATTATGGATCACATCCATGAATAACATAGACACATAACCTTGTGAATATACAAATTTAACCCCAATTTTTGTTGGATTAGTTCCTCAAACCACTCTAACCAATTATCCCTTAGGACGTGGAAACCACTTTTCCCAAAATGGAAGAAGAGGCCATCCCCAAGGACAAACATTTCAATTTTATATATACACAATCCAATTGTTTGTATACCATCCTCCCCAATGGACCTATACATTGTTCTCTTAACTAGGCACATATAGGCACATCACACTCTACTAATAAGCTTATTGGAACCATTTCTCACTACGAAAATGCTCCCCAACCACCAACCTCTATTCCATACAATGTGGTGCAGCAATTCCTTCCAACACTGCCTACATTAATGGCTCCCACAAATTCTCCAACTACTCAATTTGGATAGTTGATGTATGGACTATATAGTCCCATATATCCCAATTCTATTAAATTTCCCCTTCTAAAAATGGCTAAAGCGACACCCCCATATCTTAAATCCACTTCATATAGAACCCCTAACCCTTACCTCTTTTCTCCCATACACAATCCATATTTCCTATTTCCTTATCCTAGTTCTCCCTTGTGGCCCATGTTTTGCTTAATTTAATACAACATTCCCCCACACAACAACATTAGGATTTTAAGCAATTGAATGCATCCAATCCCCTGAAGCCACAAAATCATGGGAAAAAAGGTAAGAATAGACAAAACTAGAAATAAGGAAAGGGGTAAAATCCCACTCCCAATCAGAACTAGAAACTGGGAAACCTAAATGAGGGGACCAATAATCCCTCTAAGAAAGGAAATAATGATAACTTCAAGATTGACTTTCCTTTCAATATGTATGCAAATTATGGACATTACACTCATCACTGCATGTCGATACTTGAAGGCGAATGATTCATTCAGGTGATAAAAAAGGATATGGGAAATCCTCCTCAACCTCCAAATATACCACAACCCCAATAGGTCGTGCTACAACAACCCTTTACAAACCCTGGAGAAGGTCTCATCAGTAGGACCCCCTCCCATTTGATGATAAAACCTACCACAACATCTACTTGAACACTTATGCCAATCTTCAGACACACAACAAAAATTATGGAACTCTTGAACTTCCGTAGAGGGAGGATGTGCCCACTACCTCTAGTAGATATTGATAGATACCTCCTCCAAATAGTGACCTAATTCTCAAATGTCTAAAATACCACTTCAACGAATTTCCCATAACCCACATATGAAAGCTTCACAAAATTAAAATATCATAGATGATTTGTCCCAATCTTGTGTTGCCATGTCTAGTCTTTCCCTTCTCAAAAGAAGGAACTAATTAATGCATTATATGCAATTAATCCCTCCTTTCACACTTAATGAACTTTGATCTTGATAAAAGTGAGCAACTTATACCCTCATCCATGGAATTCCAAATCCTCATAACAATAAATAATATCATCATTCATCAAATACATCATCAATGAAGGAACCTAAACTTGTGTGATGTCAACACACATTTGGAAATTCTTAGGATCACTAGAATTGGTCCCATCATTTATCACTCTTCGTGCTTATGATGGGAGACCATAAAAAACACAATTCTTGTACCAAAATGTACCCATTGTGTTAGGGGTAGAAATGGTTCTCTTAAACATTGAAGTAGTCGATGATCAACTTGTTTACAACATTCTCTTGGGACATAGCTATATGTATTCCATGGAGGCATTTAATTCATCACTATTGTACACCATGATGTTCCCTCACAATGAGAAAATAATCACCCTCTACCAACTCACATACTATGAGCCTTGATGTAATTCAATCCCTAAGAATATCCTACCCACGATAAGCTTATACAATAGCCCATCATATCAAGACATGGGAGTAGGATTTTGCAAAGAATCAATATTGTTGGGATCATATTCTGGATCTCGACCAATTATCCCAATATCCACAGATGATGCCATGTCCCAAATTTTGCATTGGGGGTAAAAGCATGGTAATGTGTCCCACTTTTTCCCCTTTTGCAGTGATGAAATTTATGAACTAAAAGTATTTGTTTAGAAATCTACAAATCCATCAAGAATTAGATAATGATGTAATGAAACAAAATTTTTCATTATGAATGAGCTATTATATGGTATTTTTTTAAAATTAAAAAAATTATTTTTGTCTTAGTTATTTTATTTTCTTTAAAGGTCGTTTACTATTATTTCAGGCATCTTATAAGTACTTTAAAAACCGCGACCCCCCATATCTATCTTCATTTACTTTTTTAATTCCAATTTTTTTGAACAAGTTTTTTATAGACACTTTTAAGATTGTTGTACATATTTTTTAATTTTATTTTATGATATATTTTAATTATTATTAAATCATCAATATAATAAATAAATTTTATGTGTACATAAAAGCGCAACCCAAAAAAGTATCATTTTAAGACATCAAAATTAATATTTTTTCATATGAATATGGAAATAATATATAAGTGATTGTTAAAATTATTTTTTGAAATTTTTTAAAGCACATTTTTTAATTTTTATAATAAATACTTTAAATAAATTTATAAAAACCGAACAAATTTTCTTGCCGCAAAGTGAGACACATTAACATGCTTTTACCCTTGGGTCACAATGGCCTAATCACATTTTCCATATTCATAAGAGTTTGTCAAATTGATGCTAAGGGTCAAATAATTGCCACAGAGGAAAATTACTAGTTCCTAGGTTGGGGCGGAAGCTTTGGGATTTGAAATGAGGGGGAAAATAAATGATTTTTGAACATTAGAATGGAATAAATATTTAATAAAGGATCTAAATAAATAAATACAAGGGAAAATCAAAGTGGAAATTGATCATGAAGATTGTTGGCGAAAACCCACCAACAAAGCCTCATCGACAAGGTTCTTAGTCTGTCAATGTCCAACCAGCGCAATATCCCTGAGCATTGGCGCATACAAGTTTTACCCTGCCAAGCAACATCCACAGAGTGGATGAAGTCTCACCTGATATGTTCAAGGGAGATCTGTCTGAACCAAGTTTTCGACAGTAAGAAGGGAGGATATGGGATCCGATGGAAAAAACAAAAGAACCATCAGGTCCAGAACTAGACAGTTATCATTAATTCATCTTCACAACTATATATCACATCATTCATTTGTCGCAACAATATTAGTGCAACAATATCATTTATAAAATATCTTAACTCATAATGCAACAGAAATGTGATAGAATAGGAATAGATCGCACAAATATCATAATAGAAATGGAATAGATCACAACATCATTAGTAAATCATAACATAAAGACAACAGAATAGATCATAGCATCATCATAATAGATTCAAACCACTTCTCATGGATATTGCAGCAGAGAAAAAAGTAAGACAAATACAATATTTATGCAACAACCGTCATGTCATATTCATTCTACGCGATAGATCCAAAACATATAATTCTTCTCCACAACAGGAGACCAATTACATCCCAAAAATCAGACAGATCGTAGATAGAATAGATGGCTCTCTCCCTTCTATCGCTATCTAGGTATCTCTTTCAATTTCAAAACAAGCTCTATATATAGGCCTATGCCTTTAAATCGAAGGTCCACTTCTAACTAACATCTAACGACTAATGACCTATGGTAACAAAACTTGGTCAAATAATATATTAAATATTAAAAAATGGTTATCTTTCTGCCCATCGCGCTGATCAATCCTTTCATTGTGTCTCTTAAGCTTACGCATCTACCTCGAAGCTGTGCAAATCACTTACCAAAACCCCTGCCAGCAGGCCCCCAACGCAGTCTTTTGGTTCGTCCTTGAGCCACGTCAGGTTGATAGGGTATACACCGATGTCCTAGCGTTGAAATCTTCGAACTGTTGTGAGATCTCTCAAGCCTGCAGCTGGACTCTATTGCAAGAGCTTTGACAATTGATCAACACTTGCTGCATAGGGTGCTCTTCCCTATCCTTTTCATCAACCATCTGCTAATTCTCTTGCATTGCATGCAGCGTGGCGATTGCTTTAACAACCAACTTCCCACCAGTTTCTTGAAAACTCATTTAGCTGAGCACAATACTTTTGTTGGTTTTCCTGTACATGGGAATCTCTCTTTTGTAGGTCCTTCATTTCCTCATCTCGTGTGATGTGCACCATCATCGGCATTGCCTGCAACGACATCTTCATGGTCGTTAGTTTCCCTTCATCTTCTTGCACCTGCGTGGTCAACTAGTCAAGCTTCTCATCTTGGAAAATGCTTTGCCAAAACTACATTGTTGCCTCCATGATGGTCTTGGATTCTTGCTCCATGGTTTCGAATTGGGTTTCTATTTCCTCAATAGAATCCTTCCATTTAGCAACCTACTCCGACGATGTCTTTAGTTGGACCAGGGCATTGAGAAGCATATTGGTGTCGTGGAGCTGAAAAATAGTTTCCCTCAGTCACTCGGCCTTAGCGACTAGGATGAGCTCGTCTGTGCTCTCAAAAATATGCTGACAGGCCTTCGTAATAGCTTGCTCGACCTCGCTACATCTTGCAAGAAACTACACTTGTTCAACAATAAGGCGGTCTTGCACCTTCTTCAGCTTAGTAATTTCCTTGGAATCCTTGTGTTGTAGCTTAGCCTATGCCCCCTTCAATGTATCTATTTCTCATACCTTCTCCTTTTCCAGCTGCACCCTAACCTGATGTAGCTCCTCCGCTTATTTTTGCAGCTTCTCGGCTGTGCTCTACGATTGTACATGTCCGTTAGTCAGCTCCTTCTATCTATCCACCAATTCCTGGGAAGTAACATGCTGTAGCTCCACTAGTACTTGAGCTGGTAACTTGTTCATATCCAGAGTGACGCTCTGGATTGGTCGTAGTAGCTGGTTCACTTCTTCATTTCCTGAATCGATCGCAGTAGGGGAACTTAAACTTCCTATTTTGGGGCTTGGTGCTAATCAACGAGACTTCCTACATCACATGTCTCACAGATGTCTTCTTGGAAATAATATCAAAAATGGAATTCAACCTATCTCTTACCACACAAAATTATTCATGGTTGGACTCTTAGATCACCTGTGTCATAGCCTTAGAGGAGTCAGTGACCACTTTTATGAGCCAATGTAGTTGGTCCTCCATCCTTGACCAGATACCGCTACTTGCATCATACTCCTGGCACCATTTGGTGCAAGTCTCCTATTGCATGTGCTGTGATTTGGCCTCGAGGTCTGTCGACGAATCATTGTCAGAGTCGGGAACACTCATCTCCTTTTGGGAAGGCTCTTCTAGGGCATCAGGTGGAGGCTCCTTTGAGAGTTCGTCCTGAATCACAGGGTTGCACCATTTAGCCGACCACTCTTGAACAATATCATGCAACTCTTCATCCATGAATTTGTAAGAGAGAGGTAGCCATTGCTTGTCAGGGTCCTGTCATTCCTGAATGTGGCCCAATAGAGAACTGAATGAGCCGCTGGTACTTGGTCGTTGCGTAATTAGATAATTAAGGAACTATAATAGTTGTAGCTTTCTGCACTTCCCAATAGACCCAAAATTGAATTGCACAATCCGCCTGTCGACTTGGCTCCTCAACCCACCACAAATTCGGATATCGTGCACCACGACACACCTTCTCCGCATCAACTGCCATTGGTTGGTAATCTTCAGGTTCCATCTAGGTGATGAGTGCAATAATAATTAATAGCCAACTATATGAAAATGGCCGCCTCACCTGAGTAGCGAGAGAATCTTTGAACAACTGGTTAAGAAAGAAAAAAGGACTAGTTCATTTGTAGGCCTTCTGCACATTTTAGGGTGCATGCGACCACACCTGAGTTGCACTGGACCGATCGATTCCCTCGAACAACCTTTCTCGCTAAAATATGTGCCCCAATATGCACCACTTGTGAGTTAATGCTATCAATACGATAGGCATGACCATCCCATTGTAAGACAAAGCGCTCCTTCAGTTGCTTAGAAATCTTCTTGTGGGTATCCCTCCCGCGGATATACTGCGATGGATCTTCCTCGGCCTTCAGCAAGCCTGTAATGCCCACAATTAATTCTACTATGATAGGAATGGGTGTGTTCAACTAGAGCTTCCCACCATGAAAATAGGCCAAGATTTTTTTGACACACGCATGGGCTTCATTCAGTTGCCCAAAATGAGGCATATTGATGAGCCCCAACAATCCAGAGTTGTCTAACTCAATTTCCCAAGGTTGAGGAATCTGATGAATTGGGGCACTAGGCACCGATGGAACTGACTGATAAGGCTCATCCTCAACATCTCTAAGTAATATAAAATCATGGTCTTCAAACTTCAACTTGATCAGGGTAGGTATGATATCAACTAAGTAAGTCATCCCTTCCGGCAATGTCGACAATTTTGGCGGATACTTCTGATTTTTTGTTGGCTACCTCGGCTTTGCACCTAGATGCAGGAGTGACATATCCCAAGATATCATGAACAAAGATGCCCCTAGGCATCACAGACTCTATATCTCCCAAGCTCGATGACCTGGTCTCTGCAGTCCCTTCTCCTTGCACTCTAGCTGACGTGCGAGTGTGCCTCTTCTGCGGCGGCACGAAATTGGGCTTCTGAGCCTGCCTCTTTATTTTAGGGATGGGAGATGAGCCTAATGGAATGTTCATGACTTCTTATTTGATGGACATGGTCCGAATAGGGGAATCTTTTTCACTTAAATCTCAATGGAATCGAGGTCGCTCAGCATGCCTCATGCCCCAAACCTTTCAATGCACCCGATGACTCAATCCTTCTACTCTGTAACTCACTCAAAAGCTCACAACACAATTGCACAATTCACACTCTGCTCAACACTCTGCTCGCTCAACTAAACAATGCCTTCCTCCCACATCCCGTGCACTTTTTATAGGCACTTCCCAATTCAAACTCATCATTGCCAAATATTCTATCTCCATCATGACTAAATCCATTAGTAATGATGCCAAATTCGATGCCAATATTACCCTTCTAATGGTCAAATCAGATATTAATGTGCATCTCTTTAACAAGAGCCTCTAGCTAACTTCTTTAACTACCTACATTTATTACTAATTTGACCAACCCATAGCCCTACAATTGTCGTGAGTGGTCTCCCTTCCATCACTTGTAATGCTAACCTTGCGCGACCTCTTCTCCTAGGGTCACATTGTTTCTATCCAACAATATATATATATATATATATATCTTCTCAAGCCCCATCCTATAGGGATTTAAGCGACTCCCATTGATGAGCGTCACCAATACCACACCATCTGATTGTTGTAATTGAACTGCACCTCTAGAAGTAATGGAATGAACAAGATATGGTCCTAAGTAGTGCATCTATAAATTACCTAGATGCTTCATGAACTTGCTGCCATATAACAACACCAAATCTCTTTCTTCAAACTGTTTTTTTATGCAACCCGCTGGTGGAAGACTGCAACAAAGCGTTCTTTTTCAAGCTGGATCAACTGTGCAATGCGCTCTTCTAATGATTCTGCATCATCCATGCCGGTCACCGCAACGATTTTTAAACTAGGAACAATGTATTCCATGGGCATGACCACCTCTTTCCCATATAGCATCTTGAATGGTGGCTATTCGGTCAGCCGTTTGCAAGTGGTGCGATAGGCCCACAACACTGCTAGAATTTTCAAGTCTTATTCATCATGATTAGTATTACATACCTTTGTCAATGATGTTTCCTAAATATTGTTGAACACTTCAACAGTCCCATTCGCCTGCAGATGGTATGGTGTGCTCTTCTTATGTTGCACCTGCAGTTCCTTAGTTACTGCTCTCACAGTACGGCTGATAAAGTGGCTTCCCTGGTCACTCATCAAGATCTGGGGACACCTAAAACATGTCAAAATATTTTCAAAGATGAACCTTGTTGCTGTTGTAGCGGTATAATCCACAACTGCTGTAGCTTCTACCCGCCTAGTTAGATAGTCAGTTGCGGTAATGATGTATCATGCTCTAGTCCTCTTCCCTAGTGGATTAATAGGACCCAAAAATTCCACAACCCATTTATCAAAGGGTTGTAGATTCACCTGCAGTACCAGCGGCATCTCATCCCACCGCGATGGTTTACCGACGCGTTGGCAGACGTCACAACTCGCATATTTTACAGCATCATTATGCAACATGGGCCACCATTGCCCAGCATGTAACACATTACATGCAGTATCCCTTCCTCCATAGTGACCTCCTACGATTCTTTCATGTGCTTCTTCCATAATGTGTCCCTTCTCATGCGGTAGGATACACCGTCACAAAATTTCATCTGGGCCGAGCTTATATAACTACCCAGCAATCGGCTGAAAATTTGAAGCCTTTACTACCAACTACTTCTTTTAACAAGTTGACATGTCCTCTTGATAAATACCAGTGGCCAAAAAATGAATAATTGGGGCATAGTGATCATATGCGATGTCAACACGGAGCAGTTGTGCATCGGGCAATCCGTCATAAATATTGGTCATTTCTTCTCTAGTCTCATTGCGAGACAGGTGATCAGGACCAACATTCAGTCATCCTGGTTTCACAACTATTTCAAACTCAAAATCCCCCCCCCCCCCCCCCCCCCCCNCTTGAACATTTGCAAGGAATAAACCATCATGAAGCCTTCTCTTTTAGTCATTGTGTAATTTCTTTCAGCAAATGACAACTTTCTATTGGCATATGCGATTGGGTGATCCAGGTCTCCCACACCTGGTTGCGCAAGAACAATCCCCAGTGCAACAGATGAAGTGTCGACGTGCACATGGAACTCCTTATTCCAATCATGAAAAAGCAGTATGGGTGTGGAGGACATCTTGGCCTTCAATGTGTTGAAATTGCCTTAACATTCTTGAGTCCACGGGTATGCAATGTCCTTTTTTAGTAGCTTCTCCATAGGAGCAGTAATCACAGCGTATCCTTTGATAAACTTGTGATAGTACCCTGTGTGCCCCAGCGTCGCCCATCTTCACATTTGTCAACAGAGACAAACTGAGGATTATCACGATCTTTGTTATATCAACCAACAAACCTTCCTTACATACTATGTGCCTAAGTAGCATTCCAAACGGTGCATAGAAAATGTACTTCTTAGAATTCAATGCAATCTGATACTATTGACACCTTTCTAGAATCAATCGCAAGTTGTCGAGAAGGTCCCTAATTAGTCCATAGATGGTCTAATCATCCATATATACTTGCAGGAAATTTTGAATAAAGTCTTTAAACACATCGACGACTACCTGAGAAAATAATACTAGTGCATTCTTTAGCCCAAAAGGCATGGCTGTATATTTCTAGTGCATCTAGTGACAAACGTGGTTTATGATGATCCTCCTTTGCAATCTGGATTTAGTGGTACCCTGAAAAGCCATCAGTGAAGCAATACATTTCTTGACCGCCTACGCCTTCAAGGACGTCATCTGTAAAAGGAGTATGGAATGGATCATGCACGCATGCATCATTCAAATTTCTTAGGTCAACGCAAATGCAGATTTGACTGGTATTTTTATCCTGTACCAACATAGGGCATATCCACTCTAATTCTTCTACCATCTCGATGATCCCAGCATCCAACATCTGGTCTATATCAGCCTTCACATGGTCCTTGTATCATGGGTTCAGTCGATACGGCCTTTGTCGTACAGGTTTGGCATCTGGTTTCAATAGGATTTTCATCTCCCCTAGGTCTCCTAAGAACCCCTTCATTTTTGAGAACCGCATCGAAAAATATCCTGGAATTCATGCAGTAGGTCCATGATTTTGGCCATTTTCTCCTCATCCCAATAGTCCTCGACATTGGAAAATTTTGGGTTCTCTTCCGACCCAATGTTGAATTTCCTGATCTTCAGCGGTTGACTCGTTGAATCCTTCGGTATGTCGGGTGCTGCAACATCACAACTTCCTTCAGACTCCAGAATATTAACATTCCAGAACTCATCATCATCTTGAGGTTCCCCAGATAGGTTGTAGCATGTCATCATGGATTGTATTGAGCAGTGTGCATGTGGATCAGCTGGCTATGCGATAGGGACAACTTTCAACACTACATCATGGATGATGTGTAATGCATTATGAACTTCTAGGTTGGCATCTTGGAAACTAAACGTCTGCATAAAGCAAACGGCCATCTCCTCCCAAGTGGTGATAGTTCTACACAATTCTGCCACTGCATACCAAGACCGCGGCATCTCATCCAGAGTGTGAACAAAATATTGGACCCACTCATATTTGGTTCGCGATGCCCTTAAAGCATGACATTCGAGAAAATCAATGGCGGGGTCATTTCACCCATTGTATCTCCCAGCATGATAGACCTATGAATCACCAGAGTACACCATCATCAATCTCTGACACTGTTCCCAGTCATGGATCATCTATTTTTGCGTCGCCCACTATCGAGCCGGAGTAGCCTTCAGAGCAACGTCTAGGGCCAATACCCTTTGTGGTTCAAACAATTTCTCTTGAAATTCTTAGAGGAATTCTGATAATGCTGGAAGCCCTTCATAAATTGGAAACTCAACAATATCAGTTGCAACATGATGGAGAGACTATGTAATCAACCCGCATTTCCTGAATGAAACTTCATGCAACCTATTCTGCCAATTTTCTAGAGCATCATCATCGTCAGAGGATGCAAAACTTGTGATGCACCATCCAAGTTCACCATTGACAGTAGGATGGATATAGTCTTTAGAGATATGATAAGCGTGATCCCAATTTCTACTGGCTTCATCCCTCACAGGTTCAATATACCGAATTCCCTCCTGAGGGTCCATGGGAGAAATGACCCTAATATCCTAGTTTTCAAACATCATGACCCATTTCTTGAAATTGATGATCGCCATGCTATCATTATCCCACCCAATCCCTAGCAGTGCGAGATAGAACCTCCATCTTAAACCACTTCTATCACATCAAAGTTAGCATGCATTTTCATATCTTTAATGTCAAAAACCAGGTTTGAGATGTGACCAATGGGCTAAACCTTGGACTGGTTCGCTAGTTCCAATTGTACCGATGACTATCCCAATGTTGGCTTCCCCATCAACTACCAAGTTTTCTTGATGAGAATGTTTACGTCTAATCCAAGATCCAGAATAATAGATTTAACCTCGTAATATCCAATCTCGATATTCATCCTCATCTCCTTACCTGTACTCCTCTTTTGCAAGGAGATCACCACGGAATCCTTCAATGTCTTACTCTAGTGGTACAACAATTTTTTAAGTTTAACAAGGGCCTCGGGATCCCTTCCCAGTGATAGACAAATCTCAAAGAACTGCTGCAAGGTACGATGCTGTCGCGATGGTCCTACCTCTACATATGGATCAAAAGCAGATGGCATGTCAATAATCGGTAACTTACCTGGATTTCTCTTGATTGAATGCTTAGCCTTGAAGAAGATGTCTTTCTTTGTCACAATATCAAATGCTACCTTCTTCTTTCCAACGAGCTGAACTTGTTGCCATGGTTTGTCATCTCCAGTCATTGCACCAGTGCGAATGACAATCTCAACATCGACAGCCTTCATTCGTGGTTCGACATGAATTGTTGCAACTGTTGATCCTTGATTTAGGTTCTAAGCTTGATTCAATGGGGGGTTCTGATTTAACGATTGATTTTGAGTCTGTGGCAGGTTCTGTGGTGGGATCTAAGTCTACAGTGGGATATAATTTTGCATCATCCTCTGGTTAGAACTTGGAACATTGGTTGGTTCCGAGTCTACGCATTCTACAACTGAGAGATGTTTCTAGCCTTCCATTTTGCAATCAGCTAAGGGAAATTTTCAACATTATTCTCACTGGCCACACTATATGTACACTGTGCATGAGGACACTGCACACAAGTAGTTCCCAAATACTCCACAAGTATAACACTGGATTGATTCACGACCTTGTCCTCCTCCTCGACTGAAGCCTCCTCCTCGTCCTTTGAATCCTCCCCGGAATACTCCTCGGACTTATCCTTCCTGAAACTAAGGTTGGTCCATCAGCTGTTGAGGGGGATTTGGTTGCTACTGGACATAGTGCATAGCTTTAACATATTGTGGCTGAGGCTGAATGAGCGGTACTTGATTATACTATGGTCGTGGCACAACCTGTGGTTGTGCTACAAACTGTGGCTATAGTTCCGATGGGATAAAATGATGTTGTGGTTGCGAACGGATAAACTGCATTTGGGTAGGTGGTGTATACTACACCTGTGTTGCTAGTTTTACCATATGTGGCTATGATTTCATTTCCTGGGGGTCCTTACCTTTCACAAAATATTAATCATGTCCTTTCCTATAGCAAATCATAAGCTCGACAATTTTTATCATCATGTCCTACTTATCGACAAAAGGTATAGTACATATTTTCTTCCTTGGTAACCATATTTTTCACGCATTCGCAGTTCTCATGTTGATGCCCAGATACCTGACATATGCGGCACCATGGTATACCAGTGCAGCTCAATGGATTCAGAGTTCCTGAAAGAAAATAATTTTGGAATGTCGAACATGTATCCTTGGTATGCCCGTCTACATGACATCAGGTGCACCAAAGTTCATCACGATCTTCCTTGTCCTTCTTGATATCTTTCAGTTGGAGCATAAGATTGTCCAATTGTGCTTGAATATGGTTCATTTCGACTGTGGTTTCTCCTACTGGTGATGCCTCTAATTTCATTGCGGTTTCTAGAGCCTCGATCTGTGTCACAATCTTCTACTACATTAGTGGTTTTCTAATATGTGGGTAAAGCATAGCGATGAACCAATCCTTGTGCTGAACATCACTCATTTGGAAGCTGACTTGAGCCATCAACGCCTTGAACCACTGGTTGAAGTCCCAAATTGTTTCATTAGGGAATTTCTTTATTTCTTTTAACTCAGTAATGTACTGAGCCTCATACTTTGGCTTCTTGAATTCTTGAAACAATCCCTTACGGATCTCGTCCAATGTTTTCCTTGTGCCCCCTTGAGGAACCAACATGAATCTCATATACAACTCCAATGTACGACCCCTGAGGGTGGTTTCCAGCTGACTTTTCTTGACATCATCATCTACAGTCTGTCGGGTGGTCTAGATCGCCTCACATAAGAACTAGTATTGCTCTGGGTTGTCGGTGTCATTTCCATGAAATATTGCTGACTTCATTTCATCGCTCGCCATTCTGGGCCTTCTTCCTCCGGCTAGTACTCTATTGCTAGACTGTTGCTGACACATCGGGCAAGTCGACGTAGAATGCACGTGTCTTCTTGATGGTGTATTAGTGCACGGAGGTGTGGGAATTTTACTATTAGGGTTCGATCTTGTCATCCTTCTAGGCGTAGCCTGGGCCCAGTCATCCTTGTTTTCACTGAAAGGTCGCTTGTCCCATGTGTTTGTTCATCATGGCATCACACTTTGACCACAACAAGACCTTCTCCTATCCTCTGCCTCTTCTCTTGAAACCTTGCTTCTCCTCTTGTACAACCATTTGTTTCCTTGAGGACCTTCAAACTTTCACCAGAACTCATGCCCATCTACCCCTTAGCTTTCCATGCATCTCCCCCCTTTCATCATGGTTCATACATCCTCCACATACTAGAGTTCCACTACTCTTGTCCATATTCATAATACCTTTTTCATAGACCAGCTGTTTAATTGACAGCTGCAGGGACAACAAGAATCTTCCTCGTGGTCCACTAAAGAACTCCCTTTCTGCTTCACTAAATGACTTATTCGTATCAACTGCAAACTCGGTAATGTAGCCCTCCAAGAAACTATCCAACCACACCTCAACAGCTTGCAATTCCTTTTGTATATTTCTTGTAATTCCTACATCAGCTTTGGAGTCCAAGATGTTGACTATCCTTCTTGGAAGTTTGTTTTATTATAAGTGAACTTCGCCAGTCACTCATACAAGACAATAGGAAACTCACAAAACAACCATTCGTGAGGACCTTTATGAATATATCTATGCAACCAGTTGCTCATTGATAGCTTCAGATTCTGATTTTCAGCTTCAATGAACTCTCATAGTTTCAGACCAAACCACCCCTTGATCTCCGGTCGAGTTGTATTCCAAAACATATCCTCCTTTTAATCGCAACTCGGTCCCAGAAATGGAACCATTTGTTGGAGAAAACCCACCAACAAAGCCTCATCGACAGGGTTTCTATGTCTGTCTACTCCCAACCAGCGTGATCTCCTTGAGAATCGGCCCAGATAGGTTTTACCTTGCCCAACAACATTCATAGAGTGGACAAAGTCTCACCCGAGATGTTCAAGGGAGATCTATCGGAACTAAGTTTCTGGAAATAAGAAGAAAGGATATGGGATCTGATGGGGAAAACAACATCACCATGAGGTCGACAACTAGATAGTTATCATTAATTCATCTTCACAAATATAGATTGCATAATGCATTTGTCAGAGCAGCATTAGCGCAACAACATCATTTATAAAACAATTTAACTCATAATGCAACAAAAATGCGACAAAATAGGAACATATCGCAGCAACATCATAACATAAATGGAATAGATCACAACATCATCAGTAAATCATAACAGAAAGACAACAGAATAGATCACAGCATCATCATAACAGATTCAACCCACTTCTCATGGATATTGCAGCAAAGAAAACAGTATGACAAAGACAAGATTTATGCAACAACCGTCATGTCATATTCATTTTGTGCAATATATCGAAAACAGATAATTCTTCTCCATAGCAAGAGACCAATTACATCCCAAAACTTAGACAAATCACAGATAAAATAGATGACTCTCTCCTGTCTATCACTATCTAGGTATCTCTTTCAATTTCAAAACAAGCTCTGTATATAGGCTTGCGCCTTTACATCGAAGGTCCACTTCTAACTAATCTATAACCACTAATGACCTATGGTGACAAAACTTGGTCAAATAATATATTAAATATTTAAAAATGGTTATCTTTCTACCCATCACACTGATCTAGCCTTGCGCATTGTCTCTTGAGCTTGCACAGCTGCCGTGACACTGCGCAACTCACTTACCAAAACCCCTACCAACAAAGACACATGAAGAATGTGGGACCCACATAAGCTAGATTTTCTATGCCACATGGCATCTTCCTCTTGTCATTTCAAATCCATAAGAAGCGCAAGGGTCTTGGGATGAGTTGGAAGGTCAATATACTTGGCATTGGTCAATTAAGGCCGAATTGGAGTGGAAGAGTAACTCCCATGGAAGGGGAAGAGGTATTATGGAGCTAGTGAGACACTTGGACTAGATTCCCTAGCTCTATGAAAACAATGATGAATATGATATGAAACTTATGACACAAAGCAGATATGAATGATGAAATATGACACACCTGGCATGTCATGTTGAAATAGATCATCCAAGAGGGCGCTCATGTGAGTTGGGGAAGCTCAATGGGCTCCTACTCAAATTAGGGAAAGATGGAAGGCTAGGAAAGGGAGGACAAATGGAAAATCATGAGCACACACCCAAATTATAATTGGCTTGAGTTTGTGGATGGATTGGTAACCTTATAAGGCTAAGTATGTTTATAAAATATAGGAATCAACCAAGAGAATATATTTTGTTCATTTGTGAATTTTGAGAGCTAGTGGATGACTAGTTTTCTTGCCTATCCAATTTCGAGGGTGAAAGGTTCCCATCCAAGTTGGTGTTTGGAGAGGCCACTCAGGTATTTAATAGAGCTTTAATAGAGTTGTATTTTCAGTTTTAAGCTACATGGAAGCTCATGGTTCCTTCTATTGCATCACTTTCTCTCAACCATTTCCAGTTTTTATTGCATATTCTTGCTCATGGAAGGATTGCGCTTTGGGCGAGATATTGATATCCTTGGGGAAGATTCTAATGCCCCATTATTTAATTTTATGATGTAAATTATATATATTTCAATTTCATAAGACTCTCAGGTCTAAACACCAAAATATTTCATGTAAAAATGTTAAACAATGAAGAAATAGTGCCATTTCCCCACTATCTTGTTGTGAACCATTGTAATGCTGATGATTTATAATTGGGAGAGATATTAATTGACCCTTATGGATTGTAATAATATAAATATTCCATTTTCTTCATTCTCAGAAAGTATAAGGTCTAAATACCCAAGAGTTGTATGTCAAAATTACTATTATTGAGCAAACAATGACTGTTTCCCCGCTATATTGATGTATGCTATGGAAATGATAATTATTTAGAATGTAAGAATGTATCTATGATATATTTATGATTAATGGAATTTAATTTATGTATATTAAAAGTTTCATTTTCAGCACTTAAGCATTTGAATCCATTTTACCCAGTTTAATTTCATTTGGAGAAGATTTGGTGCCATTTCCCTAAGGGTCGAATTGGTGATTTTGGAGCTGTTTGGGAGAGGGTCATAGAAGCATATATAAAATGAATAATTATAAATACGAGACCTTAAAATTTTTGCTTAAACATCCACTCCCTCTTTTCATAAATTCGAGTGGGTTTGGGAGCATTTGAGAATCCATTTCTAGCATTTACCCAGGGGAATTGGAATCCCAATTTGCTAGTAAAGACTCCTACTTTGGACAGAATATTAAACAAGTTTGAAGAAGTAATTTAAGGGTCATAAATAATCCCTGGAAATCATATTCAAGTACTAATATCATTCATATACTTTCTCAGATTATTTTGGAGCATTTGGGTCAATTTGGAGATCTAGACATCAAAACTAGTCAAGGGTCGAAATTGGGGAAAAAGTGAAAAATTGGTCATTTTAATAAAATTTAAAAAAGGGAAATTATAGATAATGTTACGTTCAATGTATTAAATTTTTATTACAATACATAATACCCCTCCCCAACAACATTGGTTCCTAAAAAGCGTCGTGTCATAAACAAAATAAAAGCTCTATAAATGCCACTAGTGTTTCAAATGCATTTCTTGTTCATCTCCATGGGAATGCAAGGAACCTCAGCGATGGACCAACTACATTAATAGAGATTACTTTGTGATTATAAATGTTCTACCTAACACCACTATATCCAAAAATTTTACCAAAACCAATATCCCAATATAAGTTTTTTCTAGTGTCACTCGCAGACATTCCATTAGTCACCACTCATAGGTTTGTCTCCACCAGTGACAAAGTTTCTAGTAGTCATAACCAAACCCAACACTAGGGCCATTGAATAACCAAATTTGAAAAGAAATGATCTGACAAGTACTACCCCTTCCCCCAAACCAAACCAACGTTATTATTCATGTGGTAGGCTGGGACATGCTACAAACATACTCCTCATGTTGTCAGTGGTTAAAAATTTGCTCAACACACCGGTTGGTGCAACTCATAATGCCAACTCTTTATAAGGGGGGACACCATCCACCTTATCCATGAAAAATATGAAAACCAATACCAAATCATTATGCATTGATCATGCATGGACAATTTTTTCATAGTTTGGTCATTATATGTGTCACTATCCTCAACTCAATTGATTTCAGGATGCATTGGTGGCCATTCTCCTCACACAACTCATGGTTGAATCACCTCAACTAGTTCCCCAAGAAACTGCTTCCATCCATTTTGTCACAACATAATATCCAATGAAGCAGGATAACAATGGGTGTTTTTCATGTGGGAATCATACTCACATGATCCCACCTAATGAAGCCTCGAGGCCACTAAGCCTATCCCATTAAATTAATCATTCATGTGCCACTCCTCAAATCCATTCATGCAAGTTGTCCATTCATTATCCATCTCGGTGTCCAATTCTATGTGAATAATGGGTCATCCACTTATAACAAATTTGATTTCAAGAAAATCCATTCCTTACCTCGACAAACCCATCATCTTGGTATCAAGAGGAGATATTACCCCCCATGAATAATACCATTGACCATGTTGATGTCATTAATATTCCATCATTATAATTTATGTATACTAGTGATGACACTTCACCTTCATCATCAGGGGAAGATCATGAATTATTACCAACACAACCCTATGTCATAATAGGAAACACATACCTAACACACACACATGAGACTTCATCCTTAATTCATGTGTTGGGTGTCCTTGGAGACTAACTTTTAAATAGTCCTATCGATGGATTGAATCTAACCAAATCCTACCCCTAATTCATAAAAATTGTGACACCACACATATGCACAAACATCTACCATATGGTAAGTTGCACAAATTTCTGAAACTAGTGGTTTCACGAAACACCACACATTGGGTGACACCCCTTTTCATCATCTACAAATTTTCAGGTATGCTATATTTCTAATCCATATTTTGCATTGTAAATACTCACACCTGTTGAGGGGGGGACTTGACCTCCTAAATGTCATCATATTTGTATAATTATATAGTTTAAAGAGATAAATGTAACCTTAACAAATGAGTAGTTGGAGCAGGTATAAACGCTCCAACCTCTCTCATGATGTATAAATAGTTATCAAAGATGAATACTAAGTCAGATTGGATGTCCCTTCCCATATATTCATGTTTAATGGTTGTGTGTGAGAGTTCATGTAAGCTTTAATGTGATGTCAAAGCACAACTTTCAACATCTGGCATTGTTGCCATCTTCTTTTGGTTGGGTGACAGCAGCAACAAAGGAGGAGTGGCTCAAACTTGAAGGAGATCATGATGATGTGAAGAAAAACTGCAAGGAGAAAGCAATGTTTAGAGATGAAAGAGTATGCTCCAAGATACATGCTATTTTGGTATGAGTTTATGGTTGCACATAGAAGACAAATAAATTTGTCAAATCGCATGGCCCCAAAAACCCACGCCATGTGAAATATTGAGGAAATTGCTAGTTTTTAAGATCGACTATCAGATAGCACTACTGAACCACTTCCACAAGAATTTATAATGGTAAAAATATGAATATTTATTTTTCCTTGGTGTTGTCGTGAAGTGCTGTAGAATAATTTTGGATATGTCTTTTCTATATGTTAAACTATGTTAGTAATTCATTGCCATGTTGATCAAATGAAAGGAGAATCATATCGACCATTGGTGGATGCTCTGACGGTAGTAGTAATCAAAAAATGTGTCGATCATCGAATGGTTCTATAGCATGTTGACTATAGCCAATGCATAAATATTGATTGGTGACTACAACAAACTATACCTTGCTAACCGTCAACGAGGGATACCACTGAATGTCAAATGATGGAAAATATGCAATCATTGACCAGACTTGTTGATTGTCAAGTTAAAGTGGGCCTTCATCTGATTATTGACTGCAGATGAATAAATATACTTTAATATGAACCAACCTATAAGTTGTCAAAACTCATTTTGCAAACATTAGATGGTGCTAAACTGATCAATATATTTGTCAGCTATAGTTTGTCGACATTCAAGAGAGTAAGAATCCAAATTCTTTTATACTTCTTTTGCGCAAAGTAAGAAGCTTTAAGCAATTTGGTCGATGTGTAATAATTGATTTGTAACTTGGCGGTAAATGTTATTTGGTCGATCTGATCTTTTATTTTTTATGTTTGGTCGATATGCTTTAATTGATTGATGTCCATGTTGACTCATTCTAGTCGAGTTCGACTACTTTTCATGTATAGTCAGGTCCTTTAAATTTTATGTATTTTAAAAGCATGTAATTGTGATGACTGAGTTATATATTGATGTGACTCTTCTTTAAATATTTTGAAGTCAAGAGGGGGTTAAACGTGAGTATCTTTTGAGGTAGGAGATCCCCTCCATTTTATGTAGATCAAGTTGGTCTCTTTCCAACCATTGTAAGCTGAGTCATGTTAAGTTAGTCAAACTACAAGCAGTCAGTCATGAATAAGCTCATGCACATGAGCAGGAATCACACAATCTTACAGGTATTTCAAAATATGACAATTACATTCAAGCATAAATCATACATCTACACAGAAAAGTGATCCAATGATACATGATGACAATGTGCTTAAACCTATCAATATCAAAATGTTGAAATCGTCCCTGGGTTGTGACCTTGAAAAGCTAGAAGAAAGAGAAATGGAATAGAAAGTCGAAGAGCCAAAAGGACATGCATGCCTGAATTGATGGAGATGCCAATCGGTTGAAACAGGGTGAGGCTTTAGACCAAAATACCTCGTTGTAGAAAACGATAGTCGATCGTCATTGTGAGAGGATGATACATTGATGGACTACTTCCAGATTGAAGATGGAGGCTGAAGAGTAACCAATCACAGTAGAGCCATGTACATGTGTGTTTTCCTATCAAGCTGGTGATTGTTGCAGTTGAGTTACCTATGCATACCGGTATGTATGGTCGACGCACAATGAGTACTACTTTTATAGGAGAAGATACCCAGGATGTTGATGCATATTTCATTATTCTCTTTGGGGCGAAGAAATCTTTTGTTTGTAGTGAATATTTTTGAGGGGGCCACTGGACCTCCTAAATGTCATCATATTTGTATAATTATATAGTTTAAAGAGATAAATGTAACCTTAACAAATGAGTAGTTGGAGTGGGTATAACTTCTCCAACCTCTCTCATGATGTATAAATAGTTATCAAATATTAATACCAAGTCAGATTAGACGTCCCTTCCAAAATATTCATGTTTGATGGTTGTGTGTGAGCGTTAATGTATTCTTGAATGTGATGTGAAAGCCCATCTTTCAACAACATCATGATCATTATTATGCTTGGGTATTTGTGTCATCTGTGCATGATTTTAACCAAGAATAATATCTTCCATCATACAACAATGATGCATGGACCCCACTCATAGGTATATCATCTTGATCTTACATATAGGCAACGTATTCTCTTTGTATAAATGGAATCTATCTAGCAATCTTGTTTATATCTATAAGGACCCAATTCCTAGTAATGACATATTGTCAATGTCATTACTGGGAATAAAATGTCCACCCATGGGTTTCCATACCATTACAACATCCTCACACTTTGGTACCCATGATTTCCAACCACCAGGTCCATGGAATATGACAAATCACCAAGTTTTCCAATTTGAAACCTCATATCATCACCTTTAATTTTTTCCATTACATCACTCATAATTCCCGACACACACTACACTTATGTTTCATAGGTAACATGTCACCCCCTCCATGAGAAATAAACCATCTGCATTCCTCTTCATATCATCAACCCCCAATAATACCACAATATATACTACCCTTTGAATACACTACTCTCATTCAATCATTCCCACATGAACATTCTACATGGAATATATTCATAGGGTACCCATATTATTGTCTATACAAAACCACCACATCATCAGTGTAAAAATGATCTATCGACTCACTCAAAACCATGGGAATCCCATCCATATCATTCTCTTTGTTAAAAAATGGTTTCCCAACCCACTCAAAACTGTGGGGACCCCCTCCATAATTTTTTTATAAATGGTTCCCAAACTCACTCAAAACCATGGGAAGCGCACAAGATTATTATTTTGGAAGAAATCCCTGATGGGCCTTAATCGATGTACTTAAATATGTATAACCCCAACATTGTTAGTTTTGTCATATAGATACCTTAACCCGTCAATATTATGCCTATGATGTTGATGTATTTGTAACTTTGGAATGTATTCACTTTTATATCTTATGTGTGGCACCCTGATGTTCCTATCGGGAAGTATCAGTAATGTAATTGTGTCATGTCATACCTTGATGTTCCTATCGGGAGGATCAGTAATGTAAACAAGTCATGTAAAGTCATAGAGGGAAAACCTCCTTATTGATAAAGGGTTAAAGTCCCTGCAATTGAGGGGAACTAGGGTTGTTAGACTCTCAGAGAGAAGTCAACCCTAGTGAGTTAATGTAAGTCGGGTCATTAGTACCCTAGTTGTGGTTACTCAAGCCTACATAACTGAGTTAGGATTACTAGATCCTACATAACAGATTCAAATATTAAGTGAATGGAAGAATATAAATAGAGAGTGAGCCTCTATATTTATTACACACACACACTCACTCAACTGGGGCATATGAGTGAGAGAGGAGAAGCTCTCTCAAGTGAGAGAGAGAGAACAACTGTTAGAGATCATATTTTCTGTCTTTGGGTTTTACTACTGCCATTGGTGATCATTCTATCTCTGAGGAATTTGTGGGGTTTTCTCCTTTACCATTTCCCTGAGGAAAATATTTATGTCTCTTGTCTCTTGTGATTATTGTTGTGCATGTTATTCTCTCAAGCAAGATCCTAGATCATATTGCTTAAATGATAAAATTATAACATAGCATCAGAGCCAACTTGAGAAGAAGACACTGTGTAGTTGTAGAAGCTAGGTCTTCTTACCTTTTATGTCTCTCTCCAAAATCCATCAGCAAAAGGATGCAAGGATAAATTTCCATTGAAGGGCGCATCTTTCTGTCGAAGCAGAATTTGATTCCAGGCATTTTCAGTTTTTGCTGCGGGAAATTAGGGATTTTTACAGAAGAGGACTTTTTGAGTGATCCCAACATAGGATTTATCTCCTCCTCAAAATCGAAATTTATAGACCATGTTCGAGATTGTTGGTTGGGTAAAACTCTGGGAAAGTCAAACCCTAGTTTGACCTCGGGCCTGAAAAACCCTAAAATACTAAAATGGGTAGTTTTGGTACATTCGCTATATCCCAGGATTGAAGAGGTCTCAAGGGCCAAAAAATTCATAGAACGAAGATGAAATCCTAATGTAACACATGTAAAAATTTCAGCCTCATTTTCACTATATTCTAGGAGATATGTTTCCTCCAAATTAGGGTTCCATCCTCTTCCACGATTCATCCCTAAACAGGACACCTAGGGAGAATTGCAATATCTTGGGGTGCAAAGATCCAAATAAAATTTTTGAAGATTTTCTATATAGGGCACAGACTTTAATTGTTCTGGTAACAATTTTAGACCCCGGAGGTGAAACAGTGGCACGTGGAAGTCCGTATAATTTCGCTATGTTGAAGAATCCTGATACATGTCATCTTGGGAAAAATATCATAAGCCCCCATTGGTGAAACCAATTATGGTAAAACTATGGTGTTGGAAAGAGGATAGACGAGGTTACCTTAGTACAAAATTTCAGACATATAGGAGAATTAATTTCAAATATACCACAGAAACAGTATCAGACATTTCTGCAGAAGAAATTGGTAAACTAGGGCTTCCTGTTCCGAGATCTTCCCTCGAATGTTTTCAAAAAAGGAGTACATTGGACAGATCAAATTGAAGAGTATATCTTTCTATCCAATAAGATCTGAAAGATTCCAAGTTTTTAAAATTAAGGTTTCTCTGACAAACCCTAGATTAGTCAACTCCAGAACCAGGATGGACACCTCAAACCAGTAAGATATAATCTTTTGCTATTTACATTTGAGGTTCTCACTTCTAAATGACCAGTCACACCAGCTTGATGACAAACTTGGTGAAACTAACAAATTCCAAGCATGGAAGTATTGGATCTCACTAGTTCTTGAATAAAATGAATTGGACACCTACATAAGTGGATAGGTTCTAGTTCCAGAGGGAGATGAGGCTAAAATCCTTACAGAAGAAGAACTTGGTCAAGGCCAAGGAGATTATTGTTGATTCAATCACAGATCACCTTATACCAAAAGTGTATTCCCTAAAGACACCAAAAGAGATGTTTTATTCCTTGACCAAGCTATTTGAAGGGAAGAACATAAATCAGAATATGACTTTGAGAAAATAGTTGAAGGATGTGAACATCCAAAATGCAGAGACCATGCAGTCATATTTTACAAGGGTCTCTCAAATCAAAGAACAACTTGAAGCAGTAGAAGAAGAAGTGGAGAATGCAGAAGTTGTGATAACCACCTTGAATGACCTCCCAGGATCATGGGATTCATTCACTCGAGGAATGTTTGCCAGAAGGAAGTGATTACTTTCAGCAGACTCTGGGAAGAGTGGACACAATATGAAGCTCGACCCATAATAAGAGAAGAGAAGATGGGAGCAACTGAATATCAAGCTCTCATCATCCAAAGAATATCCCTCAAGTGATGAGGAATATGAAGGACTCAAATCTTGAAGAATCTCTTATCCATCTTATTATTTGGATAAGAAATGATGAATAAAGAAGATGATGAAGCTGAAAGAAGGAGTCTACCCACAAAACAAATAAAGATGAGTATTCAATTGTCATTTCGTGATATTGTTTTGTTATGCATTTTTTTATATTCAGTTAATGTATTATGCATGATAGAATTTTTTCATACTACTAATATGCATGTGATGGGTAAGTAGCTCATGGTTCTATACAACTCTTCATTGCTACTTATCTAGAATGAAACCTCTTTGCTGACATATTGGATTAGTGCACAATCTCAATTATGTATTGGTAGAGATGGAAGGCATCTAGAAACGTTTTCGTGAGATATGGATGAATGTTGTATTGGATAAAATAGTTGCATGATTATATCTTTATGCATCAGAATTTTCCATTGTTAATATGCCTTATGAAATGTTTCTAACCATACAAATGCATTTGACTTGTAGGAAAGATTGCGTACAATCACCTACAAGAAAATAAGGATGAGACTTGTTACAAAGAACAAGTGACAATAGTTGAAGAAAGAATCCAAGATGAAGAATAATGTGATGATACTTTCAAAGAAATAAAGAGGCCTCAGAGACACTCTAGTTATGTGACAATATTGAGCGACATCATTGATCCAAAGCCTTCCAGCTATGAAGAAGTAGCCAAGAAGAAAGGGAAGGACAATACCAGTTCAAGAAGAATGATGTCTAGGATGCAATATCGAGACCTGAATGGAAGTCCATAATGTCTTCCATATGGATTTACAAGATATAGCATGCAGTAGATGGATACATCATGGGATACAAGGCAAGATTTGTAGAATGAGGCTTCTCACAGAAAGAAGGCATAGACTACGAAGAGACATTTGCAGCCACTAGAAGTTAAGACACATGACATGTAGACTCATGTGTGCAAATTAAAGAAGGCCTTGTACAAACTCAAAAGACACCCATGGGATAAAAAATACATGAGGATCTTGAAGATCACCTAGAGTGATGAAGAGCTTAACCTTTGCTACAAGGTTAAATATGAAATCCTATAGAGGATGACAACCTCACAGATGGGTACGAGAAGAAATTTTGAAAAGGTTAAAGGTACAGGATCTTGATATCCAGTGACCCTAGATGGATACATAGAATATTAGTAGTAGAGGAAGGTACTTGTCACTCTAGTACATAATGTTTCAATGCATAGAGTATGAAAGACAAAGGGAGAATGGTGCTCCACTTCAGAGGGAGTGACTGTAGAAGATCCTAAGGTTTGACATGGTATGGAATGATGGACATCTTATTGATGGCTCTAGGATTTACTGAGAGTAAAGCATATTTCAACCTTTGTTTCAAGGTTGAAGGCGGAATACCAGTGATGCTCCTGTTATATGTCGATGACTTGTTCCTGACAAAAAAGAGGAACTCATTAAATTTTCAAGAAGGAGACTTGCTGTTGAGTTCGAGATGAAGGACTTGGGGATTATGCACTACTTGATAGGCATGGAGGTGTGGCAGAATGTGGATGGAATCTCCCTGGGACAATGGAAGTATGCAGTAGAGATCCTGAAGAGGTTTCGGATGATGGAATGCAACGCATGACCACACCTATGGCATCGAACCTAAAGCTATTGAGTGTTGCTTCATCAGAGATGGTTGATGCTACAATGTATCGTCAGATGATTGGGTCCTTGATGTACCTAATGAATACAAGACCATATATTTGCTTTGCTGTGAACATATTGAGACATGTTCACCTGATTGCTGCAAAGCATATTCTAAGGTACCTGAAGGGTACAATTAATTATGGGATCAAGTATGAGGCGAATCAAAAGATTAAACTGGAAGTTTATGTTGATTCAGATTGGGTGGGAAGTGCCATTGATAGGAAGAGCACTTCAGGGTGTTGCTTCAATATGGGATCAAGTGTGATGTCTTGGTTTAGTACGAAGAAATCCTGTGTGGCACTGAGTATAGCCGAAGCAGATATGTTGCAGCTTGTTCGACTAGCTGTGAGGCAGTGTGGCTTAGGAAGCTACTATCTGATTTATTTGATCTTCAGTTGTATGCTACTTGTATATATTGTGACACCCAGATTTGTGTGAAGTTGTTGGAGAATCTGGTGTTCCATGACAAGTCGAAGCATATCGAGATCAAATATCACTATATTAGGGATATGGTGGAGAGAGGAGCAGTGAAGCTCCAATATGTTGTGACAGATGAGCAGATAGCTGATGTGTTGACCAAGCCATTAGCTAGAGTGAAGTTTGAGTACTTCAGGGAGAAGCTTGGTGTTCTCCAGATCGAGGTTCCCTTCAAATGGAAGTGATGAGTCCATGATCCATTTTGATGTGACTGCAGGATGTGTTCCCACATGATCAGATGTAAGTGCAGAGCAATTCTGATGTGACTGCAAGATGTGTTCCCACATGATTAGATGTAAGTGTAGAGCCATTCTGATGTGACTATAGGATGTGTTCCCACATGATCATATGTAAGTGTAGAGCCTTTCTTACATGGTCATTGTATGTGTTCCTCCCATGGTAAGATGTAAGTGTTGATCCTTTTTGACATGGTTGTTGGATGTGTTCCTCCCATGGTCATATGTGAGTGCTGGGCCTTTCTGACATGGTTGTTGGATGTGTTCCTCCCATAGTCAGATGTAAGTGCAGATCCTTTCTTACATGGTTGTTGGATGTGTTCCTCCCATGGTGAGATATAAGTGATGAGCCTTTCTTACATGGTTGTTGGATGTGTTCCTCCCATGGTAAGATATAAGTGTTGAGCCTTTCTGACATGGTTGTTGGATGTGTTCCTCCCATTGTCAAATGTGAGTGTTGGGCATTTTTGACATGGTTGTTGGATGTGCTCCTCCCCTAGTTAGATATGAGTGTTGAGCGGGCATGTCTGACATGGTTGCTGAATGTGTTCCTCCCATGGTCAGATATAAGTGCCAAAGAATATGAAGACCTACGTGGAGGATAGGCCTACTACCAACATGAAAAAGGGTTGGATCTGTAGAACTTCCTATGATGAGAATAATTGAGATATAACACCAGTTGATTGAGATAGTGGAAGCAGTAATGACGATGATGATCCAAACTTGATGTTGATCCAGTGATGATACAGACTTGATGTTGATCCAGTGATAATCCAGACTTGATGTTGATCCAGTTTCAATGATGATCTAGTTTTTGATGATGATCCAGAGAAGAAGACTTGTGCTTATGTATTGTGTCAAGAGAATACCTTCCTAGTTAAGAGGGAGTGTTGATGTATTTGTAACTTCAGAATGTATTCACTTGTATATGTTATGTATTGTACCCCGATGTTCCTATTGGGAAGTATCAATAATGTAATTGAGTCATGTCATACCCCGATGTTCCTATCGGGAGGATCAGTAATGTAAATAAGTCATGTAAAGTCATAGAGGGTAACCCTCCTTATTTATCAAGGGTTAAAGTCCCTGCAGTTGTGGGGCACTAGGGTTGTTAGACTCTCCTAGAGAATTCATCCCTAGTGACTTAATGTAAGTTGGGTCATTAGTACCCTAGTTGTGGTTACTCAAGCCTACATAACTGAGTTAGGATTACTCGATCCTCCATAACATAGTCAAATATTAAGTGAAAAAAAGAATATAAATAGAGGGTGAGCCTCTCTATTTATTACGCACACACACTCACTCAACTGGGGTGCATGAGAGAGAGGAGAAGGTCTCTCAAGTGAGAGAGAGAGAACAACGGTTGGAGATCATATTTTCTATCTTTCGATTTTACTGCTGCCATTTTCACTCATTCTATCTCTGAGGAAGTTGCAGGGTTTTCTCCTTTATGGTTTCCCCGAGGAAAATCTTTGTGTCTCTTGTCTCTCGTGATTATTGTTGTGCATGTTATTTTCTCAGATAATATCCAAGGTCATATTGCTTAAATGATAAAAATCTAACATATGATAAATATTTCATTTATAGTCTATTTCCCTCCATCACACCATATGTCATGATTGAAGAATGTTTTCATTGGTTACTCACCTAGTTTACATTAATCAAGGGAAGTCATGAAACCCATGTTTATCAACTAGCCTTATGTTAGGTTTGTTAGCATCCCAATTGGTGACAAAATGATCTTGGTTCTTGTGACAAGATCCTCATCTTATCAGTTACTTCATCTAGTATCGACGTCATATCAACTTATTTTGAGGGTTAGAGTAGTTCTGATTAGACATTGGGGTCCCTTCCCATCAAAGGGATCACCTCAAAATTAGTAGGGACAATCATTAATGCTCCCTAACTCAATGGCCTCCCTTATGCTCGATGCAAACAAGTCTATCAGATCAGGGGGACTCGTACATTCAGATGGTCACAGTGTTCAAATTTATGATCCATGGTAGTAACTTTTTTGATATAACATATTTCCCGATTTGGAAACTTCACCATTATTCAGGTCCCTTACCCCAATGGGATTTCTATCATCATGAATTTTTTTTCTTATTTTGGCACCTGTAACATCATTAATAGTCAAGGACACATTTACTCATATATGGATTGAATCTGCCTCCATCCTTGTATCAACAATATCGAGAGCTGAACCCTTGGTCTCCTCTTATTGTAATAAAGTTTGACATATTTTCATGAAAATAGTTATGCTTGTGTCATTTGTATATAACATCATGCATTCATTATAGCTTCAATTGTCATCACCAACAACCTCCCCCATAGGAAATTCCTTCTACCCAAAATACTAGATAGCTTACTAGAATAGGACATAAATAAACAATAATGCATTTTGGCCATACAATACCTTCCAAACCTCATAGATCATGTGGCATCTGTTAACACTTTAATTTCACACACCTACAACATTTCAACTAATATTACAAAAAGAGAACATCAGCATACAACATGCATCTAACCAAAGACATCCTCATTAGATCTATAAGATAAATTGAACCTTAAAATGACAAAATTAATCAATATGAACAATCACATGACCGTTTCCACTAGACACTTGCACTCATTTTAAGTGACTCTTTGTTCAATTCCTTGTACAACTTTTCTTTCAAAAATTTCTTGACTATGAAAACAAGGGGACCACTTACCTTCCATATCACTTTTAAGGCTCATAATGTCTCCCTTTTCTCCAAAGTTCAGACTAGACTTAGAATCACATGCTTGGAAGCATTCAAAATCCCTCTTTCATGTACTTGAAGATCCAGTTCACTAACCAGGTTATTCACATTGTGATCTATATGTTTCTTGGCCCCCATTTTCCTTAAAAGGAAGCCATGGGCATGCATTCTAGAAGAGAAAACCAAGGTCAAAGTTATGTTGAAAGAAATGCAATGAGAGATCAACCTTCAATCCACTTCTTACCTATAGTTATCATGTAAATCTCCCTTGTTTTTTTCCTCTATGAAGTAAGGGGTTTCTCCATTATTCTAAGTTTGTTATCTTGCATTTGTGTGGAGAAAAAGGACCTCTTCAAGGGATATTTTTTCTTCACTTTGAATTTCGCACCTCCTAGGTGACACCATTGTAACAAGATTTAGCATTGTTCAATTATCATTTGGTTTTCCATACACTTTTTTCTTGATTAACATTGGTCCATTATATTTTGTTTTTATTAGCACAAGTATGAAATGTTTTTATAGAGATTTCCCTTATTTAGATGTCTTCTACCAAATTAAGATGTGATAATCAGAGTGTAATTCAACTTTCATACAATTAAATGTATCACTCCAAGACTAAATAGATTGAGTTGGATGATCATTACATTTGAGATATTGATTTGGACGATGGTATTTGTTTGGAGTATTGTCCCATAGAACAACAAGCAACCGATATCTTCACCAAATCTGTGACATATGAGAAATTTCTGTATCTTCAAAGTTTGTTAGGAATGTGGGAAGTTGTCATCAAGGGCGGAAGATAATGTAATGCCATATTCTTCCATATATGTGGTGTTTTCCCTAGTAACAATTAAAGGGGAGTGTTTGAATGTGTAGTTTTCATATTGCATGAACATATTAATGATATCTAGTGTGATGTCATAAGATGTATTTCCTAGCAAAGGAAGACATAAATCACTCTAATATTATGTAAAAATAATTATCCCACATGCACCATAGATTAACATTCTCCTATTACCATTCAGTAGACAAGGAGGTGGAAAATCATTTACCCCACATGTAGTGTGGGATGCAATTCTTGCTTACCTCTAGCTATATAATAGAGGTGACATATATTGTGTATTGCATTGTAATGCTATTGTAAATCTATGGGAGCATATGTGGGGTTGAGATCAAGTCTAATATTGGAGATTTTTGAAGAATAAGAAGACGATACCTTCCCGTGGATGTTCCCCCATTTGATATTTTACAATGTATATTTGGCATAGTATTTATTTTCTCTCATCTCTAGTTTCTTACTTTGGTTATTGTTTCTTGTATAGATAGAAGGATATACTAGTATATTCTTGGTTTGGATGTTAGCAAATATATTGTTGTATGCTTATGAATCTTATCAATATTCTAACAAGGTTGTACTGTATACCATTATAATACCTACATCCATCATTCCAACCACAAAAATGTAGCTACGAATTTCATACTTCCAAATTTCATCCCAAGGAGACCATTATTTGAATTCAGAACTAATTTAATCCTCCAATGAATAACATAAATAAAAAAATGCACTTGTAGGTGAAAAAATATTAAATGCAACAAAATCAAGAACCAATTCACACACACGTGTATAATAATATGATTTACACATTATAAGGACATATTCATAGAAAACAATTAAAACTTATCTTTCAATCTAAGAAGATCCAATAAATATACATGTAAGAGAAAATTTCCACCAAACTATATGTATCATCTAGAGATACCACCCCTAATATTGTCTATGAGGCCACAATGTCAAAGGAAACAACTATATGATTTACTCTCTTTCAAGCCAACAAATTTTCTCCCGTGCTTAGAAAAATTGCTAACCACAAAGACTCTACATGAATCCCCTTCATCCATCACATCCATGGAACTCTCTTCCATTTCTCCACAAAATACGAACAATTCCTACTCTTTCTCTGCTCAATAGTCCTTCAAAGTAACCATCCACTACAATGCTCTTCAAATTTGTGCAAAAAGAGTCCAAATTGATGTATATTTTCAAAAACAATTGTATAGAATTGAAATTCATGGGTTAAAAAGCATCCCGGGAGAAGTGAATAAATAGTGGGTAAGGGTTTCCTCACTTTCTTAGTCTCTATGCTCAATTGCAACTATCATCTTCACTCTATGGCTACAATTCCTCTTCACAATGCTAATTTAGGTTATTTCTCAATAGACTATTTATTGATAATGGAGAGATAACATGAAAATTATATAGTGTATGAAGAGGCACTTTCTACAACCCAAGTGGGTGATATGTGTCCCGTTGTAATGGTGACGTGGCACATGTTGGCTCCAAAAAAAAAATATATATCAAAATAAATTATAAAACCAAGCATATGTTGGATCCGAAAAAATAAATATATAAAAACATTATAAAACCAAGCACTTATCCACGCCAAAAGAATAAATATATTAGAAAAAATTATAAAATCAAGCACATGTTAGCTCCAAGTTTAAAATGGCTACATTATATATATATATATATATATATATATATATATACTGAAGTTCTTTATCAATTGATAGAGGAACATTAGATATTAACTAAATCATTTCATAAGTACTTACAAAACAACTAAATCTATGTGCATTAGTTAGTTTCCTTTGTGAAACTAGCTATTTTGAGTTTCATTTAGAGGTGCTTTCTACAACCTAAGTGAGTTGCTCTAAAAAAACTATAAAAAAGAAAAATTATAAAACCAAGCACATGTAGAATCCAAATTTAAATTAGTTAAATTTTAAATCGGAAGAGACCATTCTACAACCCAATAGGAGACAAATGTGTAACTCCTTTCATGCTCCTCATAGAGTTGACATATGTCTTTTATAACATGTGTCAGCTCAACTTAGATTTAACATATTTAGAATGACATGTATAAATAATACTATACAAATTAGATAAATTAAAACCATAAACATTGCATTACACACTTCCTCAACATTTCCACTCTAAAAGGATTTTGCAAGATCCCTCTTGATGCTTGATAGATCCCTTTTAAGATGTATCTATGCTGGTATAAATATATATCAAATTCCATTGAATTCAAATCGAAAAAATTTCATTTGTTTTCAAATATATAATCAAATTCAAACTTTAATAATTGAATGAAGTAAATACAATCTTAAAACAAAAGTGGCAATCCATATCCAATGCCATTGTGGATTTTGGAATAAAGATTTATGTTTTTGTTTTGATCATACTCTTAAGGAAACTAGAAAGCACTATACAATTCTATTTCACTACAAAACAAGACTCATGTGAAATAATTTGTATAAAAAACCATTCATATTTCTTATGCTTGCAAGCTTTTTCCCTCATTACCTTAGAGACACTCAGTCACTCTCTATCCGTTATGAAATTTGTTATTTCCTTGCAAATGTTTTCTCATGTTTAACACTCTAAAAAAAAGTTTGAGCCTCAAAAAATTTGATCTCTAGACTAGACATTTGGTAAAGTCATAACTAAAATAAATCTAATTAAGTTAATTATACTAACTTTTATTATCAACTTAGCATGACCCTGTCTCATCTATAAAATTTGAATATATGATATCTTCATCTAATACTAATAATCCACCAAAATATGATCATATAAAATTGGTTTTAAGATTTGTTTTCAAGTTACTTTTCCATTTTTCTCCATAAATGATCTAATTTAAAGCTCAAATGTATCTATGCTTCATCTTTTAACATGGCATATCTATGCTCAAGCCTGCCTTGCACATAGGTCCAATCCTCTTTTATTCAAAGTATCCAAGTATTTCATATTTTAGGAGATCCATCGAGCAACACGAGAAATAGAAAATTAGGTAACCATAAAGATATGAAGAGAGAAGAAAGATCATAACCGGACATGAAGAAAACACTATATCAATGGCGAATTTTTATCTTTGTATTGAGAGAGGTCAAGTGCTCTCCAGTCACGTTAGTCACGTTATGTTAGGCGATATAAATAAAAAATATTAAAAAACTAAAAATATAAATTACATATAAATTTAAATAAAATATAAATAAAATAAACTAGCATAGATTCATTTTATACCCGAATCTATCAAGTACCAAAGATCTATTTTAAACCCGGATCTATCAAGTACCAAAAAGATCTAAATGATAAAAAAATGTAGATGTCAACAAACTGGATCCCTCTTGATGCTTGATAAATCCGTGTTTAAAATGGATCTATGCTAGTATATTGCTTTCTACATCACTAAAATATAAAATGAAATCAGGACTACTCCAACAAATTCTTTGGTTTTAACGATATTCCTGCGTATTGTATCCAGATTAGAGATCTTCCTTATCGTAAAAAGATGGAATCATATCTCGTGAGATTGCATGAGACCATGTCTGTTACATTCATTTCATGCAGTTTTCTGAGATTTGACCTGCGATCTATTTCTTCTCCACTCCTTGTGAACTTGAGAGACGCCGCCATTCTCCTCATCAAACCGGCTGGTGGAGGAAACTTTTCAATACAAATCAAACAATACAGTTCTAGACTTGTTAGGTAACTGAAAAATGAGACAGTATAAGGCCCATGGATACTGTAAGATTTATTTGATATAGAATAAACGAATACCATCTGATCTTTCAAGATAAGCAGTACATAAACATGAAGAAAAGATGGGATCAAGCTAAAATTCATATTTTGCATATAAATCTTACCTGGTACATTAGCTTGAGGCCAATTTGCATATAAATCTTACCAGGTAGATTAGCGTGAGGCCAATTAAACACACAGATCTTCATGAATTCTAGACTTTCTGATTTATATCTAATATTATCTAAGTATTAAAATTTCCTCAAACTTTTACATATATAATAGCATAAATCCATCTTAAAAATGATTTATTAAAGAGAACCTGTCATAGATCCATAGCCCACTTAGATCGATAGCTATTTTTCCTAATACAATACAGATCGAACATCGAACATGGTTAATTATCTCCTTACGTACCGATATTCCTGTAGTAATTTGTATCGAGAATTTCTGATGGTAAAATGTAAATTGAACCGACCAGGTCAAATAAGGCCATCCTTATGGGGATTGCAGATTTTCTTCATTCAACCAGCAAAATTAACTATTAACTTTGCTCCTTACCTGTTGGATAGAAAAAATCAACAAACTCAAGATAGCAAGCCCTCCTTGTGTGCAAATATATCGCACATCATATCTCATGAGATTGCATGAGAAATGTGTACTGTTACAAACCTCTCATGCAGTTTCCTGAGATATGAACTGCGATCTATTTATTCTCTGCTTCTGCTGGATTCCAGAGATACCCCCATTCTCCTCATGCACCAGTTCATGGAATCTAGACGAAGAATTTCAATATAAATCAAAACTATGTTATAAAATAGGATAATGATACAGTATAAGGCCTAAGGATACTGTAGAGCTTTATAAGAGATAGAATAAGCCAATAACATTCTGATATTTCAAGGTGAGCAGTACATAAACATGAAGAAAATATAACATCAAGCTGCTAAGAATTACATGATTTTGCAGAGAAATCGTACGTGGTAGATTAACTGGGAAGCCAACTAGACACACAGATCTCCAATATAAATCGCTTGCCTAATGGCTCCATCATAAGCCATCTGAGTCTACACTTGAGCGGAGCTTCATAAGCCCTCCCGATCTGTCCTATAATATATAAAAAGATTTGCTAGTTTGTTGAAGGGATAACAGATTCCCTCTCATTGGTCAAACATCTCCGGTCCTCCTGGGACATGTAGAACATGGATCATTCTCCCTCAATATGGAACATCAATAATTATCTCCTTTAATATGGTCGACCACGTCCAGCTACATTGTGTGCACGCAATCCCTATAAGAATGGGAGTCAATCCCATAACAATTTTCAATACAGCTCATATGCATTTGATAATATATAGAGAGAGTAAAACTCGACCATGAACTATTTGAGTTAAGATATATTTTTATTCAAGTCTATTTAAAATGATGTAGAAAATTTATTATTATTATTTTTAGCTTTTATTTAGAAAAATAAATATTATTTTAGAAAATTTATTATTTTTAGTTTTAGTTTTTATTTGGAAAAATAAATATTATTTATTTTACTGTACATACTTTAAAAAAGTTTAATATTTATAGGAAAGGAAATGCACAATATTAAGATGATATTTTGATAAGCATTGGAAAATGTAACATTGTTTTTTTTTAAAATATAAGTACTTTTTTTGGAAAAATAAAAATGTTAGAAAATTAAGATAATATAAATATATATATATTTTATATTAAAAATACAATGTTGATTTTAGAAAACAAATATATGTCAATTTAATATATATATGATGATCATGATGATGGTTGACGTTCAACAAGACTAAACTTGGTCTATAGGGCCTAAAGAAA
>LPNX010841322.1:69386-80168 GCA_001517045.1 Pseudotsuga menziesii
GGACATAAAATAATAAAAGTATCGACATAGTTGAAAAACCAAGCACTCATTGCAGTATTTAAAAATGTGTGTGCATTGTACTTCAATAAAACGTGCTCCCATTTTGCTTCACTAAAACATGCTCCCATTTTTATTCAATAAAACAGGCTCCTGTTTTGCTTCAATAAAATGTGTTCCCGTTTTGTTTCAATTCAAAAATGCATTCTCTCCAAATGATAAGGTCGAGACTCCACCCATTCTTACATGGCATTCTTATGCCTATGTGTCTGCTTCATACTTTGCTTCGGATTCAACATGCCTATGCCTTGGAGTATGATAAACCATGGCTAATTCAACATTATATCCAAATTTTCAATATGCTCATGTCTAGTTGTTCGTCTGAGTATGCTACGCACCTCCATTTTTTATGAGATTTTAGAAACATATATGGTTTTTTTTGCAGATTCCAAATATGTAAATTTTAACAAGAATACATAATTTTTTCTATTTTTTTCTTATTTATCTTCTGTCATCACTCCTCAACTCAAAAAACACAATGTTAGTGTTTCTTCCATATCTATTTCGTTTCTCAATCATTTAAAAAAAATTGTATGGTGCACTAAAGAACATTGACCTCTACATTCTATAGAAAACCCATTTCCAAATAATTGCATTAAGACATTCAAATGCTACACCCACAATTGACGTACCATTTTCGAGGTTTGATCTCTTAGATAATTAAAAATATATATATTATTTTTATTATTGGAAAAATAGTCATGCACTAGTACTATATGTTCTCTATATATATACCAGTTTTCGTAAGTTTATTCCATCATTTAGTCACTCAGAGGATGCACCCACAAAAACATATAGCTTATAATTTGTCCAAAAAATAAAAAAGTGCCCATTAAAAAACATCTACCTTTAGATAGTTAACAACATTTTCAATAGAAAAAATTTATTATTTGGAAACTTCATTCAATTTCCTACATTTATTGTTTTTTACACAATGCAAGATTCATTGTGTAAGTGTCTCAAAATTACCATGAAAGTTGATGGATGCCTGTTTTTTTAGTTTTCTATTGCATCTAACGCGTCAAAAGAGACCCTCATCAACTTGCACACACCCATTCGTATAGAATTCCAAATGGACTCATTTCAGCCAAAACTTGGAAATGATTGTTATATGCAAGTTCTACTAAGTGCAAGTAATCTTCCCACTTACTGGGTTTATCCATTACGTACATTCTAAGCATGCCTTATAGAATATGATTTACTCTTTTAGTTTGTCCATCTATTTGAGGATGACATGCAGTGTTGGAGTTTAATTATGTTCCTATTCATTTATACAAGGCCAAAAATTCCCTATGAATTTTGCATCTCTATCTGAGATTACTACTTTAGCTATGCCATGTAACCTAAAAATTTCACATTACTACATTTTTTGTTTTGTTTTATGCATTGCCACATTTGACTTTTCTCACATTAAAAATAATATAAGTGGGTCTTGAGTGCATCACTATGACTAGGTACTTGATGTACGTGTACAAGATAAATACAATGGAAGACTAGACTCCTTGAAATTGTTTTAAAATCTAGTCAAATAACACATGTGACTCAAGAGAGGTTGGTATAAAGACAATATGGCTTGGTTAAACCATTAGAGTTTTTGGAAAGAATGGAACTTTGCAAAATACCAATAACACAAAAATATTATTACATAAAATTTTAATGAAAAATACAGGGTAGAAGGATTTAGAGGTAAAAATGGAATTAAATTACTATAAGGAGGTCAATAACCCTAATTTAGAAGATTGAAAATATCTCTCTATTTTAATTAGCTAGAAGAAGAAAACTAATATAGCCAACATAAGAGCAAATTCTCATGAGATTTAATGGACAATTCCTAAAACAACCTGTGAGGAAAGTATTTTTCATCTATGTGAGACTAAGAGCATTGAGGATGAAAGTCATTTCTCTTGCTTCCCCATGTACACCTACATTATATTCTAGTCTCATAATTTTTATTCCAATACTAATCTCCCCAACCTTCTAACTTGTCAAAACTATGGTGACCTTGAGACGCTTCTTTCTAATCTTTTTTAACATAGGAACAAGATTCTTTAGAAAACAAAGTAATTTATTTCTTTTTCTTACCGTTAAATAAAGCCAAGTTGACCTTAATGAACATTAATAGTCATCATCATCAATTATTTTGTATTACAATTTTGTATAAAATATTAAAATTTATTAATTTTTGACATTAGCCAATTTAATCGGTTTTGAATTATAAAATTTATAAATTTAAAAGTAAATACATTTATTATTTATTAATTACATCAATATTTTATTATCTAAAACCTAATTAAATATATTTATAATTTAATATAATATAAATGTAGATAATTAACATATATACATTTTATAAAAAAACATTTTTAATATATATATATATATATATAACATAAAACTTAGTTAAATATATTTATAATTTAATATAATATAATCTTAGATAAATATCATATATAATTTTATAAAAAACACTTTAAATATATAATGTTAATATAAATATCTTAACACTAATTAATATTTAGATCTTCAAATATTTATATTTTATAAGTTTAAGTATTTTATTACATAAAATTTATCTATGTTTTTATAAGTTAAAAATTTATATTCAATTGAGTTGTGCGAAATTGCAATGAATCTAAATCCAATTTAATAACTATGTCATATATCTATAACTAAAATTTAATTTTGACTTAAAAATTTATGAAATAGGGGCGAGATAATCTCTATTACTAAAGAAAAGAGTGACTAATAGACCTAAAAGTTTATTAAAGAAAAGAGTGAGTAATACATCTAAAATTTAAAATTTTATACATGAATATTATATCATGTATAAAAATCCTTTGGTTTCATATGTGACGATATTAGTGCAAGCCTGCTTTATTTTCAAATACACATATCTTTAATTATATCTCTAAATCCTTCCATTGTCGATGGAAAACTTGTATGACCTTATCATTGCAAGAGAGGGTTTATAAGATTGTGTGAAGATTTCAATGGAAGCGTCTTGGAACTCTTGTTTAATAGTGTTATGTGGAGTGTTTATAAAGGGGACGGAACATATAATGGGAATATTGATTATCTGGATAATGGAATGTCTTCTTAATATTAACTAAATGTATATATAGGATTTCATAACAACAAAACTATGAGTGACAGAACATCATGGGTCACTAATTCTAGGTAATGTGACCAAATCAACTACTATACCAACAAACTAATTAATGCACTATTGACCATAGTGGGCCCTTGGGATTATAATTCTTAACAAACCTCCTTAATCTCAACTAGGACAATACTTTCAACATTTTCAATGCAAAGAATGCATGTTGGTCTATGACTCAACTAGGCTTACATTTAATTCAAAAACTTTGGCTTTATTTTCTTCCTTGTTGTGTACTTGGATTGCTTCTTTGTCTTCTTGATCTTGATGCTAAGTAGGTGTTCTTCAGTGTCTTCTATAGCTTCTCGAACGTAGTGCAAGTATTCTTCCATTTCAACATGGTTTTTCTTGCTCTTTATTTTACCTGCACACTGAAAAAAAATTTCATATAAAATATGAATAGATTTCATCTCTTAGTGACAAGAATTCACATCTTCGCCTTCATCATTAATGATGATTACTTAATAATTCTCATTGACTTCTTCATTTTCTTGTACCCACTTTGCATCATTTAGTGCTTCTTCAAAAAATGTGGGCCAAGAAGAAAACATAGCATACTGAATTTCCCCCTCTATTATGGGAGTTTGCACATATATCTCCCTCAAGCTTTTGGTTTTCTGGTTATGGGGTGGACTATCTGCTACTGTTTCTTTTGTGTTGCTATCAACTATTTGTTGCCCATTCTCAGCAACTGTTTCAGATTCTATGTTTCTATCAATTATCTCTTACTCAAAGAGACTATCACTCACATCATTGGACATGGCTACATTGATAGTTTTGATTTCACTGTCATCAACAAACATAACAAGACCAACAATCTTTGTTAGGCTTAAATAATCATCAATTGCCTCAAAGACACAGTCTTCTTGACTGTCTTCTTAGTTCTTTGCGTGACATTCAAATTCATCTTCTTCTGCAACTGATTCCTCAATAAACACGTATTTCAGTATATCCTATGCTCTTTTTGGAGTATGAGTTTTTGCAATGTAATGAAAAATGGAATAATCTATATTGTCTTGTATGAGACTTAAAAAAACAACTTGCCTTCTATCTTTTTGAAACTCAGGCAAAGATTTAAATGCATTTGGATCAATGGGGTCCTCTTCAGCTAAGAAATGCCACAAATTTTGTGACCTTAATAAAGGCCTTACCTTTAATGCCCAACGATCATAATTGTCTCCATGAAATATTTGTCATAATCCTTCTAGTGTTAAGAGATTTCTTACATCTTCAATCTCTTTTGGTAGCTCCATCTTCAAGCTTGAGTCAATCTTCTTTGAGGCACCCTGTCCCTATCGAGAATTGTGGTACATCATGGAACACCACACTTTTTATACGGACAAAGTGTAGTTCCACCACTCTTTTTATTCGCACAAAGTGCAGTCCCACCACTTTATACAAAGTGCGGCGTCACAACACATTTATTCACACAAAGTGTAGTACCAACGGGTGCCACAACACCTTTTATACATACATAGCGTGGTACCATCACCTTTTTTACTTAGCCAAAGTGCAGTGATCCAAGATCACTTACACAAATGCATTGGTACAGCTCTGTACTAGCTATACAAGTTGCAGTGCATGTTTTTATATAGTAAAAAGAGGGAGATCTCTAGTTAGTCATACCAGCATGGCTACCACCAGCACAAACAATGAATGAAGAGATTGATACTATTGATAAAAACTAGAGTTGGGGTCTTGTTGACATTCCTATACACAAAACAAGCATTGGAGTAAAATGGGTCTATAAGATCAAAGTAAATGAAAAAGGAGAGATTGAAAAACCTAAAGCAAGGTTGGTTGCGAAAAGATATACACAACAATATATTGTAGATTATGATGAAACATTTTCTCTTGTAGTAAGGATGGATACCATCAGAGTTGTACTTGCCATTCCAACACAAAATCAATGGCATGCTTATCAAATGGACGTGAAATCTTCCTTTCTCAATGGTATTTTTGAAGAATAAGTGTATGTAGACCAACCACCTGGATATACTTCCAAAGGTCATGAACACAAAGTATTTAAGCTAAAAAAGGCATTGTATGGTCTAAAAAAAGCTCCACAAGCTTGGTACAGTAGGATTGACTCCTGCCTCATCAACAATGTGTTTAGCAGAAGTAACAATGAACCCACTTTGTATGTAAAAACATATCAGGAAGGTAAAATGTTGATGGTATGTCTTTATGTTGATGACATGATTTACACTCATAATTTGATGCTTGAAGGATTCAGTATAGTCATGAAAAAAGAATTTGAAATGACTGATCTAGGGTTGATGAAGTACTTCCTTGGTCTAGAAGTTACTCAAATTGATAAAGGGGCGCTCGCACGAAGTTGGTTCCACTTAGGAAATCAGAAACGCACTTCCGAATTGCAAATCAAGAATGCATATGCGTTATTGATGGTACGTTCAGAATAACCCGAGCCCAAACACAAGGCTAAGGTTCGTGGAAATGTATATCGCATATGCGATATATTGCATATTCATTTTGTAATGTTAAATATCGCATATGCAATATGTAACATTACAAAATGCATATGCAATATATCACATATGCGATATGTAACATTTCCAAAATTCATATGCGATATATCGCAAGTGCGATATGCAACATTTAGAAAACGCATATGCGATCTATTGCATATGCGTTTTTTAGAACTACCCAACAAATGTGTTATGCTTGATCGGAATGCCAACAACTTTTAGAAATGGACCTCTTAGATGTTTTTGGAGTACACCCACAATGTCAATCATAGTAGGTCATTCTTTAGGGGATTCGTTTACACATAGAAAACCCACACTTGTGAGTTCTCTGAGGCAATTGATATTTTAATCTTCTTTAAGTGTTTGTACCAGAATGAGAGAGGGACTTTAGTAATGTATTTGGTTGTTGATTTATCTACATCTATTTTCATTCTATTAATATTAAGTGAATCATATGGTTGCATATGTATATGAATTTATTCCATATGAAAATTAATGTGGTTCATGCTCATTCTTAGCTTAATTGTAAGAATAGCTCATGTCTAGGATAAGTTAGGTAGAAATGCATTCTACATCTATAAATATATCTACATAATAGGGTCTTAAAATAGAATAAAATCACAAAAAAACGTACACATCCAAACGACAATTGGGTCCACATAGTAGTCAAAAGTGCCATCACAAATGAAAGAGGTTCTAATTGGGACCTCCGATTGGACACTCTATCCTTGTTGATGAAGGGTTAGTTTTCCCTGTCAACACATCTTAAGTGGGCCAAAATATCCACCATATCAAGAGGCATGAGCTTCCCAAATCAAAACTAAGGAGCCTAGAATGTTGGGTAGGAAAATTTAATTATGCATAAACATCCAACCCTCCCAAATACAAATTAATTTGGGTGGGATAATGAAAGGCCTACCAAACTGACCCAAAGAAAGTACTAGTAGCATATAGTTGTTCCAAGCTTCATAGGCAACACAAGGAAAATCCAAAATGTGCATTGGTTGAGTTGGAGGGAAACTCAACACATTTGTCGCCTAATTTGAACTCCCTTTCTTATATTTAAAGACCACGTGAAACTATTGTAGGTAGGAGGCATGTTTGAGATGGAATTGTTCTTAACTCTTAGACTATGAATTCAAAAGATTAAGGGATGATTATTAGTACAAAAATTGTTTTCCTTGTCCAAAACATAATGGCACCATTGCTTCAAGGCCTTCGCTAGATCTCAAAATTCTTTGTCATACGTGTTGTACTTTAGATTGGCGTTTGTCAAAGTCTTGGAATGATAGTTCGTGGGATGACCAATCCATTTTAATATGGCACTAGTAGCATAGTGTGAAGCATTTGTCTCAATCTCAAAGGGATATTACGAATCCAAAAGGTGCAAAACCAATTTCAAATACAATGTAGTGTTTGAGTTCCAAGAACTCTCATCCATTAACATTGTTAGGAAAACACAAGTGGATTGGAGAGTTGATGTAGGGGGTATGAAATGTGAGATAAATGAGTAGTAAAATGTTGATAAAAATTTAGGCCACCGATAAATACTTTTTCAAGCAATAACAATGGGGGGATGAGCTAGTTAACAAGAGCTTGTACATTGGCAAGATGAACACCTATTCCAATTTTATCAATAAGAAGTCCTAGATAGTGAATGGAGGTTTCCCAATATAATACTTTTTGTGAGTAACCTGCAATTTGTGAGTTCCAAGAAGCTTTAGTACCAAGTGCACACATAGGTTCTCTTCCTACTTTTTACTAAAAATGATATTTTTTTCAAGATATATCACAATGAAAATCCTTGGATGTAGAAGAAACTTAGTCTTAAATCAATCTTATAGGTGTCACTAGAACTCATGCAAACCTAATGATGTTATCCCATTCAACAATTTCATCTTGGTAAATAATTTGTTACCATTGAAAATCATCATACTGTGACAAGGGATAGCAATTTTTTGTAGTGATCTTATTAAGAGCACGAGAATCTTTGACAGGGAACCACTTCTATGCTTTTGGAATAATGAAGGAAAAGGAGCCATTAGGGGAAGAACTAGGTTGGATATGGCTAGATCCCACAAGGGATTAATCTTATGTTCTAATTCAATAACTTTATGTGGAGATAATTGGTAAGAAAAAGCATTTGTATGGATGCACCAAAAATTAAATCAATGAAATATTGGATAGAACAAGTGGGGGGGGGAGACCCTCAAGAAGTTGAAAGGCATTTTTTTGTAAAACATGTTATTTTTTTGTAAGGGGACCACAAAAGAAGTATATCGTAAGTGCGATATATCACATATGTGATATTCAAAAGTAGAAAAAAAAATAAAACAGAGGCCACGAGCTCATTTTCACAGCATCGGGACATCGAAACAACGCAGGAGCGAAAAAACGGAGGAGCAAAAAACCGCAGGTACGATTTGGGTTTTACCTTTTCGAGGTCGAGGCTGAGTTCAAGGTGGAGCTGAGGTGGATTGCTCCAATGGAAGGTATTTATGCTAGTTCAATCCTTTTCATTTAACCTTCCATTCTTTAATTTTTTCATAATTTCTTTGTTTTTATAATTATTTTGAACAAATTTAAAAAAATAATTGAATGTGAACAATCAAATAATGATTCTAAGTAAATTAACTTGCAATTTTATGTTTAAATCTTAACAGACAACACAAATGAACAACAAAATGTGGAAAACCCACCCTCTAATAACTCACAACAACCTAACCCACAACCAAACCCAGACCCGGAGGGGGAACAAGATAGAAACACACAGATTATTGCACGCTTGGCATCATTGAGGCGCCTTAACTCATCCATTAGAGGGGGGGGTCATTTGAGAAATGCTTTAGCCGATGCCTTGGACACAATAACAAACACAATTTTCGATGCCCAAGGAGCTTTGTACAACATTACCTCGTACAGAGAATCTAGGAGGTAATACTACTCCGATGGATTGACTAATAAAGACATCAAAGCCTTTAAAATTACTAAAGACCAGTTATTTTCATTATTTCGGGACCCCAGCACCGGATTGGTTCCACCCACCAGTCGAGCACACATTTCCATAGACTGGTGCATTGAACCAAATATAAAGGCTAATTGGATGGATCATTGGTATATGGTCTTCAATGAAGACCCCCATGGGAATAGGGACATCCCATTTTATTTCCTTAGGAAGTTGTATGCAGAATTCATCCTAGGGAAACATGTTAACTACTTTGATCTCTTAGGAAACCAGGGTGTTGGTCATGGGATGCCCCAAGATAGGGAAGGAGCTAGGATAGATCCCAACTGTGTGCCACGCCCACCACGCACACCAAAACCCCCTCAGGTATATCCTCCTGCAGGTCCTATCATTGAGGATACATAAGAGGCATTACTTGACATGGCAGAGACATTGCTTGAGCATGGGACTAATGTCCAAGGCAATGTAGACCAGGGGGATGGCACTTCTACGTCGGGCCCATCTATAGATCACAGAGGAGATGCAGGGTCTTCAGAGCATCGTGTTACTCCACACCCTTGCACATCGTGTGGAGGCATATGCTATGGCCCTGCTTCCAACTTCCTAGATGATGGATTACTTCGCTTTGTAAATAAAACTCATTATTTTAATATTATATTTTGTTTCATGTCAAAATCTTCAATTGTTTCGCACTTTATTTCTATTTAATTATCTAACAATATTTGTGAACAAATTTACAGTTGGTGTCCCATGGCACACCACAGTCGCATAGTCCGTCGATCAATGTTGAGAACATTGATGTGGCTATCAATATTGCCTATGGGTTTGGTTCTTCACCAATGGGGGTAAGAACTATACTGGTTAATTTGTCAGCTTTATTTATATATATTTATAACTTATAGATTGTAATGTATTCAATATGTATCCTAATTTTGATACTTGACATGTTTTGTGCAGTTTACCCAGGAAGAGTATATTGTCTCGCAGCCTATTCCCTCTCATGCAGAGGTAGATTTGCAGACACAGGTATTATTTGAAATATGCTTTTAATTATATAAATGCTTTTAATTATGTTTCGCTTTGTTTGGAAAAATAATTTTGTAACTTACATATCGCTTTGAAATATATGTTACTTTATGTAGGAACTTGTTGTAACAGTGGTGCTTGAAGAGCACCAAATCGAGGTTGTTGTCAACCCACCTCTTCCCCCCAAACATGTATGTATGTAGGGTTTCTTGGGATAAATTTTTGTATTCTATTTTGTTCTACTGTTCTTGTTATTCTTTCAATGATCCTTTTGTTTGGCATTAAACTTTTAAAGTCTTAATAGTCAAATCACTGCCCATAATTACATAGTTACTGAATTTTATATCATTATTAGCGTTTAAATCCTAATCAAATGTTATAAAATAGAAAGGCTGAAATAGACTAGAAAAAACTCATTATTTGTTGAAAACTATGTTAAACAGAAAATATCATTGGGACTTGAAAATAAAGTGTTGCACACCATTAAAGGGGTTTAAGCTACACAAAGTTTAGTTGGCTATATTTAGCCCTTGACAATCATTACAAAGTCTCGAGTGCCTGATAAATTCATTGTCATGCATAAATATCTCAATCCCATTCATGCAAGATTCCTAATGTAACTTAAATTTGTTAGTTTATATGTTGCTCATAAATCTTTCTCCATCACCTTAAGTTGTTGTGTGTTGAGTGGCTCCATTTAGCTATGATATACTATGTGTGCAAATATACAAGATATGAAGTATAGTTGGAGGTATTTTCTTAGTATTAAAAATATTCCATGTAAACTAGAGTATGTCCTCATTGTACATGTTAGAATTAGTTTCATGGCTAACTTGGCCGCATTAGGGGAGAGGATCCATTGGTGGTGCATTTCTTTACAGTAGTAATGTAGCTTAATTTTCCATATTCCCAAGCTTGTATTTCCTCCAAATTCTTACCACATATACTTTGGTGTGTTATTTATCTACCATACTAGTTTTTGAGCTGTGATGAATCCAAAATGATGCCATGCCAGCCACAAAGTTCCAAGTTGTCTAGTTCTAGTGTGTTTTAGTGTATTTTTTATTGGTAAAAATACTTGAAGATTG